>MU771850.1:21532-52900 GCA_026770625.1 Nicotiana glauca | reverse complement strand
ATATATATATATATATATATATATATATATATATATATATATATATATATATATATATATATAAAGAAATTAACCAGTCAAGAGGGGGGGAGCAGGCTATAGGGGCTGTAGCAGTTTAGAATACAAAATCAATAAATAAGGAATGGAATGGTACAACTACAAAGTTAACAAGAGTAGGAAAACAACAGTTGCACGGCACCATCCTTCGTGCTTTCCCTCACATAAACACTCATATCATGGCACGGAATGACCCTTCATGCATTAGTAATCAAAACATGGCATGGAATGTTCCTTCGTGCATTAATAATCAAAACATGGCATAGTATGTTCCCTCGTGCGTTAATAATCAAAACATGGCACGGAATGTTCTTTCGTGCATTAACATATCCTCAACACAAAATTGTGCATGGTATCAACCTTCGTGTTTTGTCACTCTTCCTCACCCAAGCAACAATCACAACCAATGGGGCGAGGGTATAGACAAACAGTAATAGAGAAACACAAATAAATAGTTAAATCCCAGAAAGGGAACGACAATAATAACTTTCACATCCCGGCAAGGGAGATAATCAATTTACGAATACATCCCGACAAGGGAATAATCACATTTCTTTCTCTTTCTTTCATTTATTACCCAATAATTACCTAATCATTTGAACCAACACTCCAAGGGGTTCACAAATTATAATTCTTTCTCATACTCTTCACATTATATAGAAATCATCAATTATACAAAGAAGAGTCACAACAAAATTAGAATAAGCACAAATAAGGACTCACGGTCATGCTAGACACCAGTGTATAGATACTCGTCACCATGCCTATACTCTGTACTCGACAATTAGCAATTAGCAAACAATACTCTAATCCTATTCCCTCAAGCCAAAGTTAGATCAAACACTTACCTCAACTTCCACGACTAAATCAATCCACCACGACCGCTTTCCCTCTCGAATTCGGCTCCAACTCAATCAATTCTATGGAATAACGACTTTATAGTATTAATAATAGCTAAACAAATCAAACCCAATGCCTAAATATAAATTTCCAACCTTCCTTCCAAAAATTCCAAAATTGCCCCCGGGCCCGCTTGGTCAGAACACGAGGTGCGAACCAATTTCATATCACCCATTCCCCTATGAGCCCGAATATATAATTTGTTTTCAAATTCAACCCTAAAACGAGGTCTAAATCGAAGAAAATCGAAAAGCACTGACTCTACCCATTTCCCCCAATTTCAACCCTAGATTACATGATTTGAACCTAGGAATTTTATAAATGATGAAGGAAAATGAAGGAAACAAGTTAAACAATACTTACCCAAGAAGCTTTGGTGAAGAAGAGCTCTAGAAATTGCCTATGGGCTATGGAGAAGATGAGTTCATGTGTTTTTGGGTGAAAACATCCCGTCACTGTTCTGTTTTAAAACATTACTCATAGAGCAAAATTGCCCTTCGCATTCACGGGAAGGGGATCGCGCTCGTAAAGGGTTATCAGAAAGGGAATCGCGAACGTGGGTGGTAAGACGCGAACACGTAGAAGGAAAAAGGCTGGGGTCCTGGGATTGGTCTACGCGAACGCATGGACCCAACACGAATGCGGGGAAGGAAACAGCAAAGCTTCGCGATCGCGGTGGTATGCACGCGAATGCGAAGAAGAAAGTGAAGCTGGGACCTCATGTTCAATTAACCTTACGCGTTTGCGAGGGCTCAAATGCGAACGCGAATGCGAAAAAAGAAGGACACAAAGCTATGCGAACGCGATGGTAAGAGTGCGATCGCGAAGAAGGAAATCCCTGGGCAAAAATATTAGATTTTTCTGCAACTTTTTACTAAGTTCAAAACACCCTGAACCACCTCTGAAACACTCCCGAGCCCTCGGGGCTCCTAACGAAACACACACACTAACTCAACCACATCCTACGAACTTAACCGTGAGATCAAATCGCCAAAATAATATCAAAACCGAGGAATCAAACCTCAAAATCATCACTTTTTCATCAAACTTCATAAACTTTCATTTTTCGATATTTAGGTCCGAAACACGTCAAATGACGTCCGATTCTAACCAAATTTCAAAGAAAGTGCTTAAATCACATATAAAACCTGTACCGGGTGCCAGAAAGCAAAATACGGGCCCGATACTAAAGCTTTCTAACCCATTTTCATTTCAAATTTCCATATAAATTTCAGAAAAATAATTTCCTTTAAAAATTCATTTCTCGGGCTCGGGACCTCGTATTTCAATTTCGGGCATACGCTCGAGTCCCATATTTTTCTACGGACCCTCCGGACCATCAAATCACGAGTCCGTGTCCGTTTACCCAAAATGTTGACCAAAATCAACTTTAATCATATTAATTTCAGAATTCATCAAGTTTTTAAACGAAATTCATATTTAAGCTTTCTAGCCACGTGCCCGGACTGTGCATGCAAATCGAGGCGACTAAAAATGAGGTATTAAAGGCCTCAAAAGTGTGGAAAATAGAAAAATCAGGTGATGACCCTTTGGGTCGTCACAAATGAGGAAATAAAAATCCTATTGTTGGCATGTTTTCTTTTTTAATACATTTGCTTTTCAAGTACAATGCATTAATGAATGTAGATATATTGACATACTGCCAAATGCAACATGCAATCTCTATCTTGTCATGTTGCAGATTTCTCTATGAAATGACAAAAGATTATTTCTTTTAGTTTGCCTTAACTTTATAATGCCATGATCTTTTCTTCCTCCTTTAGAGATATGCCTGTATTTCAATTAGTTTGTCTCTTGTTGACTTGTGTGACTTATTAACAGAAGAGTTACTACATATTAGAATTGCAAGTTTTGGTAGGGAGGTGAGCTGTACTAGGAAACACAAATAACTTATGGCCCTCCAAAGTTTGGTTTAACTTCCCTTTTAAAAATTGGAACCGAGGTGTACCGTGCCGAATAAAAATCACAATTGCATGGCCCTCGTTTTAATATTGTATTGATCCTTAGAATTTGAGGCACGCCATTTAGTTGAATTTCCACGGCCCTCGCAAATTTGAACAATGTAGCTTGCTTTAGGCCCGCTATTTAAAAATTACCTTCTCAAACTCGGGTGTGCATTTCATGTGACCCAAATCCAAATCCCAAAATGTTGAATAAGATGTGTTCCGGATTGCGGGTGCATTTCATGTGATGCGATCCAAAGACATGTTTTAAACGAAGTTCAACATTCTTTAAAAATTGAAAAAAGCAGTTAAAAGCTAAAATTTTCACATAGGTTCTAAATGTATTAAAATTAGATAATTAAGCCGAATATAACAGTTGAGCGACCGTGCTAGAACCACAAAACTCGGGAATACCTAACACCTTCTCCCGGGTTAACAGAATTCCTTACCCGAATTTTTGATTCGCGGACTGTTAACAGAGTCATTCTTTTCCTCGATTCGGGATTTAAAACGGTGACTTGGGATACCATAAATCTCCCAGGTGGCGACTCTGAATTCTCTTAATAATAAATCCCATTTCGATTGTCACTTCAAGTTAGAAATAACTCCCTTTATTATACCCTCTTCCGGGGGTGTAGTGAAAAGAGGTGTGATAACTCAAATCAAACCTCCTTGGTGTCCTAATGCACCCTAATCATTAGGTGGCGACTCTTTAAATCAAACCCAATTCCCAAAAGGAATGAGTTGTCCTCCCAAATGTCATAAACCCGATTTCGCGAGAAAAAGGTAGCGCGACAACATGGTGACTCTGCTGGGGATCTTTTAGGCTTTTACCATTTTAGACCTTTATTGTGAATTTATGTATATTCATACATAATTATTTGTTTATTTCTTTTAAGCATTCAATTTTCTTTTTAATTGCAAAACTGACCTGTCTCCTTTTTCCTTTTCTTTACTGTTTTCCTTTACTACTGCCTTAAATTATGAAATCTATTGTAGTTATTACTTTCTTGAACGTGCAAATACGTGACAACATGCCTTTTTCATTATCATGCTCGACATCATATTCCTCTAGTGCCAAACAAATACCATCACAGCTCTTATAATGAGTTGTTGCGCTCTTCCTATATCATTACCCCCTAAATTCAGAAAGGCATATTTGCGGTAAACTAGTCGATCAGCGGTGCCGTCGACAGTTCCGTGCCTTTCCCCTTGAGTTGTCCGCTCAAGGGACCAGTCTAAAACCCCATAGAAACCTCACTCTATTTAACTGTGCATGCATCATGGTCAAACCTAGCCGAGTCAGTTATGTTGTCCACATAATGACTCTTTAAGATAGCCTTGTCCAAAGTCCACCGGGTTCCCCTGAAACCCAAACAGACATTATCACATTCTGTGCATTTATTTGGAGAACTAAATGCTTTTATGCCAATTATTGATGTTAAATAGTCGAGTCCGGTCGGGAGAAAGGGCCTAACCTTATTTTCTTATAGATGATGAGGCACGAAGTCCCCAGATTTGGCATGGTTACCAACATCCACCCGAGACTACTTTGCTGGCATAAAGATCTTCTTCTGGTGACCAGACTCTTGTCCGAAAATATCTAGGGAATCTACCCTGCCTCCTGGATATCCAACCCAACAACAAGATCATTGAAGCTGCTACTCTCTTTTAGGATTGTGAGAGGTCCGTCTTCCGCTTCGGGGAGATTGAAATGATGCATTTGCTAGATTAAATAGGAGGATTACCGGCTTAGTATGGGATACTCCACGTTTACTGATGCCTGAGAACCGCAAGGGTAGGGGTTTCATTAAAATTATGGGTCTAAAGAAGAATCCAGAACTGACATGCCTCAAAAAATCCTATATCCCTTTTGATTATTTGTACGTGAGGTATGGTCACAGCAAGTCCTACCGTACCTATCCCGATGAATTTACCATTACCTCATTGGGTCATATCTATCAAATGGTCTTTGTATTTATGTTCTATTTTCTAGGGTTGATTGTGTTTACAATGAAGAAAGCAAGAATACACACTCGACTAGCCATGGTCACTAAAACTTTAATGGATAGAATTGGAGGGCAACCATTCAGTGTTGTGCCCATAATCGTCACAGAAATATACCGAGCCCTAGAGAAATGTCAACGGGGAGCTAGTCACTTTGAGGGTTGAAACTTGCTACTTCAGCTGTTGTTCATAGAGCATCTACAAAAGGGTGAATACTGACAAGAGATCCAACAAAGGGTCTGGGACGATCATATCACGTTCCATCACCCAAAGCGAATGAATTATATTCCTGATATGTTTGCTCAGCCAGAGGATGCCAAAGGATGGTTCGAGCTATTTGATAATCTGACCGAGGAGCAAGTACAATGGATGTTCGAATAGTTTCCAACTAGAGAATTCATCGCCCGATCCCGAGATGCACCTTTTCTGATATTGATTGGTCTGAGAGGAACATACCTTTACGTCCCTCTCCAAGTTATGAGGCAAGCTGGTAGGAAACAGGTTGTACCCAGGGTTGACAAGATCAATCATTTCTGGGCTGACTTCCAGGATGATGATAGCCCTTACAAGTTCCAAGCTCTGCATATGTGGCACTGCAAGATCATCATGGGAAGGGATACCATCTAACCAGATCGATACCACGCCGGTTGTACTCCTTACTATTTCAGCTGGTTGGAGGATAATCATGATGGTCTAAGTCAACCCGGGTTCGTTCGAGGTCACAGGATCATAGATAAAAAGGCTGAGGCACAGATTAAATACAATCAGCTATGTAAGAGAATCCGGCAATGAAAAAGTGAGCACTGTGAGATACAAGAAGCCAATCAAAAGTTAATTGAGGAATGGAAGGACATGGCCGTCAATGCCAACAAGCGACTAGGATACCTGGAGCGAGGCATAGTGGAGCTGGAAAGAAGGTTTCTTAAAAGGGTCGAAGACTGTTAGAATGGTGAGGGTAACGAAGGCGGACATCTATCCAGAGCTTACCTGCTGCTAGGACTTCGCGAGCTGGGGAAGTTCTTTGACGGAGCCAAGGATGCCAAGTCTGGGGAGGGTCCTTCAGGGACCAAGTAGATAGGACTTTATCTTTTTGCTATTTAAATGTAATAAGGCCAATGGCCATTAGTGACTTTATTTTTTCTGTTATTTAGTGTCGATTTAGGATTCATCTTATTTTCTATCAATAAAATGAGGCATTTAGCATTCCAAGTTCTCCAAATCAATTTGTCGCTAGGCCTACCCAAATTAGGACGCGATTTACATTCCTGCATTATGTGTGTAGATATTGCATCGATTTTTCATGAACTTCACTAACTTGGTTTCTTTTTTGTTTTATTTTTTTTTGATTATTCCCCTCCCCAAAGGTTAGTTTGTGAACTCTGGCAACATCATCCTATTTCATAAGATCCAGGGGCCCTCCACCCACTCCTCCTCCCAGCCCCGTGAAAAACAAAAACAAAGGGAAGATGGAAGATTTGAACAACACTAGGAAGGAAAACTCAACTGAACGGGTAGAGGTCACTCACGGTCATGGTACTTTGGTTCCCAAGGAGAATGCCTCCCAATTGGAGCAAAAGTTGCTGAAATTTCAGGAAGAACTTGATCAAGTCCGGAATTTGGCAAATTTGTCATTTTCCCTCACTACTCCAGATATCAACTTCCCAAATGCTCAGAACCCCACACCTCCACAGAGTCTCCCAAATTAACAGAACCACACCGCTCCTCACTACCACTGCAACACCCATCATACTTCCAACAATATCTCGCTACTCATGCCAGAACCACAAAACTCCACAAATGATCACTGCCACACCCACCATAACACCCCCGTCTATGTGGAGATTGTGCCACACTCCACCCCTCCCATCTTAAACACATCCGAGCCTGATGATAAAGATTTGCTTATCACGAACTTGGCTGAAAAACTTAAGAACTTGACTAGTAGGATTCAGAGTGTTGAAGGGAGTAAGGGAATTGAAGGGCTGAACTATGAAGATCTTTGCATACAGCCCGATGTCGAATTGTCCGAGGGGTACAAACCTCCCAAGTTCGAGATGTTTGATGGTATAGGGGATCCGAGAGTCCACTTAAGAACATACTTTGACAAGCTGGTTGGAGTGGGAAAAGACGAGAAAATACGCATGAAGCTTTTCATGAGGATCCTGAAAGGAGATGCTTTATCTTGGTACATTAGCCAAGATCCAAAGAAGTGGCTAAACTGGGTAAGCATGGCATCCGACTTTATGGACAGGTTCAGGTTCAACACGGAGAATGCGCCGGATGTATTCTATATTCAAAATCTAAAGAAGAAGCCCACAGAAACCTTCCGCGAGTATGCTACTTGTTGGAGGTCCGAAGCAGCTAAGGTTAGACCTACCTTAGAAGAAGAATAGATGAACAAATTCTTCATTCGAGCCCAAGACCCACAATATTATGAGAGGATGATGATGATCGAGGGCCATAAATTTGCTAATATTATCAAGCTAGGGGAAAGGATCGAAGAGGCCATCAAAAGCGGTATAGTTACTAATTTTGAGGCTTTACAAGCTACAAACAAGGCCTTATAGTCAAGCGGTGTATCCAAGAAGAGGATGCAAGAACCGTAATAGTGGCACAGAGAACCAAATCTCCCATCAAATACCAAACCTACCCAATGCCTCCACTAACATATCAGCTTACTCCAAAATACCAAGCACCCTCACCTTCTTACCAAGCTCCACCACTCACCTATCAATCACCTCCCACATATCAGCCCACTTCACCCAAATATTCCCAACTAGCACATGTTTACCAAGCCTAAAACACTCAACCATCCCACTACTAGTCCCCTTCTCCATACCTAAACTTCCTTAGACCTCGACCAAACTTCGACCGGAGACCCCCAAAACAGTATACGACTATTGCTGAACCTATCGACCAATTGTATGAAAGACCCAAAACTGCTGGTTACGTCACCCCTATCCCTGCTGCTCTTGAGAACCCTTCTCAGTGGATTAATCCAAATAAATCAAGTGCATAGCATTCAGGCATGAAAGGACACACCATTGATAAATGGCATTCTCTAAAGAATAAGATCCAAACTTTAATTGACAACAAGATTATTGTGGCAAAGGAACCTGATCCAAATGTCTGCAATAACTCTATGCTAGACCACAAGGGTGGAGTCATTCACATGATTGAAATAGAGGATGATTGGGACCCCAAGGGATCGATGGGTTTGATAATAGAAAGTGACAATCCAAAGAAGCCAATAGTCACCCCTAATCCGATTTTAGTCCAGATTCAGCCCTCTGGGGACACCGAGATAAATATGTCCATGCCACTCGAGTTTAAAGTATCATCATCTGCAAAGATGCCAGCACCAATTGAGGTTGAATTTGTGTCTCCAGCAAAGGCACCTACATCATTCGAATTTGCAGTTTTACCGCCCAAGGTGCAGGCTTTGTTCGGAGTAAAGATAGCCATGCCAATCCCAGTGGCAATATCAGCCATAATACCATTCCATACAAAGTCTATACCAGGGGACTACACAACCGAGGCAAGAATGAAAGGAAATGTTATGTTCGAGGAAGCTATCGCAGTACAGGGTATGACGAGAACTGGTAGGGTTTATACTCCGAAACATTTGGCTGAGTCAAGCAAGCAGACTTCTAGTCAGCCAACCATCACTGAAACTGGGACCGACAATCTCTGGAGAAATATACAAGCCAAAGAATACTCAGTCATTGACCAGTTTAACAAAATACCGACACAAATTTCTATCCTTACTTTGCTACAGAACTCCGATGCGCACAAAAATGCCCTGTTAAGGGTGCTGAGTGAGACGTATGTACCGAGCAACATCATCGAATGGGAGATGGCTAACATGGTAAGCCAGGTATTGTAAAGTCATAAGATCACTTTTCATGAAGATGAGCTATCACCAAAAGGGTTGAGTCACAACAAGGCGTTGCACATCACCGTGCAATGCGAAGATTACTTTATCACCCGAATCCTGATTGATGGAGAGTCCAGTCTCAACATTTGTCCATTAGTAACACTCAGGACATTAGGAAAGGGACTGCATGAGATCAAGGATGGGGCCATCAACATCAAAGCTTTCGACGGTTCCCAAAGGTCTACCATTGGGGAAATTATCTTGTGTTTGCAAATGGGGCCTACTTGGTTTGATGTTGACTTTCAAGTAATATATGTGCCGGCATCATACAATCTGTTGTTGGGACGACCATGTATTCATGTCGTTGGGGCTGTGGCATCAACACTATATCAGGCAGTAAAGTTTGAGTGGAATCACCAAGAGGTGATCATTCATGGCGACGGTAGTAATCTCATATACAATCGCCAGACCATCCTAGCAATAGGAGGCAGAAGAAAGATAGGCGGGGAGACTTATCACCACATCGAGCGGATCAACGCCGTTGATAAAGACAAATGGTAGGACAACAAAATTGAAAGCATATTAAACTGGAGCAGATATGAACCTAATAAAAGGACTTGGTAAGAACCTCCAAGGAATCTCTAAGCCTATCAAACTCAAGAAAAATGGCACCACCTTCTGATTGGGTTATGAGTATACTTGGGAGGAATTCAACCACTGGTCGCCACCATGGCGTAGTCCTTACTGTCCATTGGAGCAGCCAAGACCACATTTGGAACAAACTTTCCAACTGGCTGAAGTTATCTATGGGTCAGAAGAAGAGGAAACACTGGCAGCGATGAGGAATTTGTTCCCCAAAGATGATGATATGGGCTGTTGTGTCATTTTCGAGGAGGAGGAGGTGGAAGGCCCTTACATACAGGCTGTGAGCAGAGTAGCATGCCTCAATAACTAGACCATCAGAACCACCAGAGCCCGACGAGCCTCGGGGTAGCAAGGTTGAACAAGCATCATGCACTATCTTTTATTTTTACTAGTTGACTTTCCTTTCACATTTTAAATTTTGCAATAAGATCTTCATTGTTCAAAATAGTTATGGAATTTATCAAAACATTTAGATTTTTCTTATAAATCAATACTCTTATTATTTTCTCTCATTACTTTACTTATACAACATTACTATTACTTGTCTTGATGAACCAATGACTGTGACATGCAATGAGACAACACAAAAAATAGATATAGATTTAGAAGAAGATGATATATCGAAAGAGATTGTCAAGGAAGTTGAGATTTTTGAAAACAGACCGAAGTCCAACCTGGAGGAGACTGAGATTTTTAACCTGGGAGATAAAAAGAATGTCAAAGAAACACGGATCGACGTTCATTTATCATCGTCAGAAAAGAAAGTGTACACAAAATTTCTAAGAGAATATGAGGACATATTCGCCTGGTCGTACGATGACATGACTGGTCTGACTATATCTATTGTGGCACACAAACTACCAACTGATCCGACATGTTCACCGGTAAAATAGAAGCTTAGAAAGTTCAAGCCAAACATGAGTCTAAAAATCAAGAAAGAAGTCACTAAGCAGGTCAAAGCCAAAGTTCTCAGGGTAGTGGAATACCTAATATGGTTAGCTAACATTGTGCCAGTGCCAAAGAAGGACGGAAAGGTTAGAGTTTGTGTCGACTACCAGGATCTCAACCAGGCCAGTCCGAAAGACGATTTCCCCTTACCAAACATACACATCCTGATCGATTATTGCACCAAGCATGAATTGCAATCATTTGTGGATTGTTTCTCTGGTTATCATCAGATCTGGATAGATGAAGAAGATGCTGAGAAAATGGCTTTCATTACACTATGGGGAATGTACTGCTACAAGATGATGCCGTTTGGTTTGAAGAATGCAGGGGCCACCTACATGAGGGCTATGACCACCATTTTTCATGATATGATACACAAGAAGACTTATGTGTACGTAGACGATGTCATCATTAAGTCAAAGAAGGCCAGCGATCACATGAAAGACTTCAGGAAGTTCTTCAACAGATTGCCAAGATACAACCTAAAGCTGAATCCCGCAAAGTGTGCATTTGGGGTTCTTGCCGGGAAATTGCTTGGGTTTATTGTGAGTCATTGGGGAATAGAACTAGATCTATCAAAGGTCAAGGCCATTCAGGAACTTCCACCGCCAAAGAACAAGAAGGATGTGATGAATTTCTTAGGAAGACTCAACTACATCAGCCGGTTCATAGCACAATCTACGGTCATCTGTGAGCCGATCTTCAAGATTCTAAAGAAGGATGACGCTACCAAATGGACGGATGACTGCCAGAAAGCTTTCGATAGAATCAAAGAATATCTATCAACACCACCAGTTTTGGTATCGCCCAAGCCGGGTAGACCTCTACTACTCTACATCACAGTGCTAAATGGTGCTTTCAGTCGCGTTCTGGGGCAGCATACTGAAATGGGGAGGAAAGAGCATACCATTTACCATCTCAACAAGAAATTCACTCTGTATGAGGCCCAGGTTTCTCTTTTGGAACGCACCTGCTGTGGTCTGACTTGGGTGGCCCAGAAGTTGAGGCACTTTTTCTGTGCCTACACTATATATCTCATATCAAGGATGGATCCTTTGAAGTACATCTTCTAGAAGCCCATGCCTACTGGAAAGCTAGCCAAATGGCAAATCCTGTTGAGTGAATTTGAGATTGTTTACGTAACTCAAAAATTAATCAAGGGACAGGCACTAGCAGATCATCTTGCCGAAAACCCCGAGCATGGAGAATACGAACCTTTAAAGAAATATTTTTCTGATGAAAAGGTATCATTCATAGGAGAAGACATTGCATAATCCTATGATGGGTGGAGAATGTCTTTCAACGGAGCAGCAAATTTCAAAGGAGTTGTCATAAGAGCATTCCTAGTATCAGAAACCGGTCAGTATTATCCGGTGTCTGCCAAACTTAGGTTCCCATGAACCAACAATATGGCCGAGTATGAAGCCTGCATCTTAGGGCTTAAGATGGCCATTGACATGAACATTCAAGAGTTGTTAGTAATTGAAGATTCAGACTTACTCATACATTAGGTCCGAGAAAAATGGGCAACCAAGAACTCTAAGATACTCACATATCTGCATCACGTACAGGAATTGAGAAAGAGGTTCACAAAGACAGAATTCCGACATGTTCCCAAAATCCAGAATGAATTTGCCGATGCATTGGCTACCTTGTCATCCATGATACAACATCCAGACAAAAACTTCATTGATCCCATTCCTGTAAAGATCCATGATCAGCCAGCCTATTGTGCCCATGTTGAGGAAGAGGTGGACGAAAAACCTTGGTTTCATGATATCAAGGAATTTTTGGCAAAGGGAGAATACCTAGAGTTTGCAAATCCTATTCAGAAGTGCACATTTCGGAGGCTGTCCAAAAACGTCTTTCATAGTGGAGGGATCCTATATATGAGGACTCTTGATTTGGGACTACTCAGGTGTGTCGACGCAAAGGAAACATCCAAGCTGCTAGGAGAAATCCATGCTGGGACCTGTGGTCCACATATGAATGGTTTTGTCTTAGCCAAGAAGATGCTCCGGGCTGGTTACTTTTGGATGACTATGGAGACAGACTGTATCCAATACATCCGAAAATGCCACTGCAGTCAAATACATGCAGACATGATAAAGGTACCTCCAAACGAGCTTAATGCAACCAGCTCACCATGGCCTTTCGCCGCCCGGGGAATGGATGTTATTGGACCAATCAAGCCGGCAGCTTCCAATGGGCACAGATTCATCCTAATGGCAATTGAATACTTCACCAAGTGGGTCGAGGCAGCATCTTACAGAGCAGTGACTAAGAAAGTCATGGCAGACTTTGTCTACGACCGCATTGTTTGTCGGTTCAGGATTCCAGAGTCAATCATTACTGATAATGGCTTCAACCTCAACAGTGACTTAATGAAAGCTATGTCTGAAACCTTCAAGATCAAACACAAGAATTCCATAGCTTACAGGCCTCAGATGAATGGAGCCGTAGAAGCCGCCAACAAGAACATCAAGAAGATATTGAGGAAAATGATAGAGAAGCATAAAAAATGGCACGAAAAGCTATCATTTGCTGTATTGGGTTATCGCACCACTATTCGTACATCAACCGAGGCAACTCCCTATATGCTAGTTTTCGGCATTCCCGCCGAAGTAGAATTTCCTTCCTTGAAGATCATACAAGAAGCTGAGCTCGACGACACAGAATGGGTGAAGAGTCGTTACAAGCAGCTAGCCCTTATAGATGGAAAAAGACTAAATGCAGTTTGCCATGGTCAGCTTTATTAGAACAGAATGTCCAGAGCCTTCAATAAAAAAGTCAAGCTGAGAGAGTTCACACCGGGGCAGCTGGTATTAAAGAAAATCTTCCCGCATCAAGATAAAGCAAACGGGAAATTCTCTCCCAACTGGCAAGGTCCATACATGGTTCACCGGGTTCTGACAGGAGGAGCCCTTATACTTGCAGAAATGGACGGAGAAGTTTGGCCAAAACCAATCAATTCAGATGCAGTCAAGCGCTACTATGTGTAATCTTATGCTTTCCTGCATAAAGTAAATTGAACTACGTCTGACCTAATTCCCGTTTAAGAGGGGATACGTTTGCAGCCTTATGGGTTCGGTCACAATTCAATACAATTTTCATTTCCACCCGCAATTGGAAACTGGGGCACCCTCAAAATTCTAAAGTAATTTCAACCAATCATCGCAAGCAGCCGTCAGAAGCATCAACCGGCTAAACTAGGGCAGAATTTTGAAGAGGACCCTCAAAATTTCATAACAAGAGAGGTTGCAATGTCTTGAGCCGTGTCACAGTTGTCGGTTCATCTAAAGTTGTTTCTTAAATATAGACTTATGTCATATTTGTTTTTTTTTACAAATTCTTGCTACTTATTATCAAAATTTCTTTGTTCAGCAACACTACACCAATGATACATACCATATCACCCAGATCAAAGCCGAACAGGTCGAACAAGGCTAGCAGGGATACGAACTAACCTTCCCTCTGCAAAACTCATGATTTTTATTTGAATGCAGACACTTGGATTGCGAAAGCATCTGAAATACCATACACTCACGAGACAAACGTTGTTCAAGGATACAACTCTTAGAATTGTTACATTTACTAGCATCTGCTATCCACGCGCGCCGGTGATATTCCTTATATCGCAATATCCCCAGCAGTCACAATATCGCAACCTGCTATCAGCTAAGAAACCTTATTTACCATTTTATTCATTTTTTTGGCATTGCATAAGGCTACCATTCTTCCTTTCGAGGCTAAACACTGTCTCCATCTGCATTTTTGCATTGCATAAGGCTACCATTCTTCCTTCCGAGACTAAACACAGTCTCCACCTGCATTTTTGCATTGCATAAGGCTACCATTCTTCCTTCCAAGACTATAAACTGTCTCCATCGGCCTTTTTGCATTGCATAAGGCTACCATTCTACCTTTCGAGACTAAACACTGTCTCCATCTACATTTTTGCATTGCATAAGGCTACCATTCTACGTTCTGAGACTAAACACTGTCTCCATCTGCATTTTCCGTATTGCATAAGGCTACCATTCTGCCTTCCGAGGGTAAGATCTATCTTTATCCACGTTTTTATGGCTGAAAGATCGCCACTTTATTCATGTTTTCATGGCTGAAAGATCGCCACTTTATTCATGTTTGCATGTCTGAAAGATCGCAGCTTCATTTTTACATTCATAATGGGTTGAAATATCGCCACTTCATTTACACTCGCATGGCTGAAAGATCGCCGTTTTATTCTGCATGGCTGAAATATTGCCACTTCATTTACTCTTGCATGGCTGAAAGATCGCCACTTTATTTACACTCGCATGGCTAAAATATCGCCACTTCATTTACACTTGTATGGCTGAAAGATCGCTACCTACTGCATTGCATGGCTGAAAAATCGCCACCCACTGCATTTCATGGACTGAAATATCGCCAAATACCACATTTCATGGGCTGAAAGATTGCAAAATTATATGACATCGTCATTGTTCGGAGGCACCATTTACATAGCCCGAGAATGCCATGTCATGGCCTGAAGATCCCTTTACTCTTTTGTATATCATTATTCAAATGTATCATGGTTCGAAGGCATCATTCTCATAGCCCGAGAGCATCATTTTATGGCCCGCGAATCCTTTATTACACTCATCATAGCCCAGGACATCATGGTCTGAGGACGTCATCCTAATCGTCCAAAGATAGCATTCATGGTCCGACGAAAACTTGCATCATTTTTAAATTTACGCACACTATACGCCTGTATTGCTTATTTGCAGGTAAACCGGCGAGCAACGGCTATCTCAGTAGGAACAATCCCACTCCGGTTTCCGCGCCCCTATTAGACCTTAACCATTTATCCCAACCTGAATATTGCGTCCGTTCTTGAAAGGTCTCCATCGGTATACTCCGTCGACGGATCCCGAACTACATATGACCTGATTCCTGTAAGACAAGGGATATGTAGGAAGTTTAGAAACCAGAGTGTGGCCACACTTCTTCAAACCATTTTGTTCGATCAAAATTGGCCATCATATCTTTACCCGACAACTCTTTCATCCTTCCCGGGTAAAGGGGGCAGCTGTTGATACCCAATTTTCCCTACATATTTCCAATATGCAAAATACTTTAAAAATAGCATATATAAGTATGTTCAAGTATTTTACTATTTTCCCATAATTTTTTAAGATTTTAAACTGATTTATTTCCCTTTTTCATCCATAAAAAAATCAATAATTATTTCTAATTATTATTTTTGGTAATTTATTTATTGGAATTTTATATTTATGCTAAGATATAGCTAAGATAATTTTTGCATACTTTTACAAATTTATTTAGTAATGTTTAGGCTAAATTGCATATAATTGTAATATTAGCCCTTTTAAGATTCAATCGAGTTTTATATTCATAAAATTAAGTCCTATATTTTTAAATTTTTAATTATATATTATAAATCATTTTAGTGTTTTCAATTAGTTTTCAGAAGTTTATTACTATTTTTTATAAATTAAATGGGAAAAAGGGGCTATTTAACTTATGGCCAAATTTGGCTTTCAAATTTAGCCTAAATCAAATAGAACCCAACCCAATTACACCAGTCCAAATCACCTAACGGACCCCAACCCAATTAAGTCGAGCCCAATTCTTAAATCTAGCCGACCCAATATGAATAAATCTTGGTCGTTGATCAATTTTGATCGACGACCCAGATTCGTTCTTACCTAATTAAGCCCTAACAACCCTCCCAAACCCTCTCATTTCGTCACTCATCTCGATCTCTCTATCTCTGGTTCTCTCTAGAACCTTCTCCCTCCCCTCCGCTCTGATGAGTCTCACTTACCTCCTACGGCCAGCTCCTAGCCTGAATTTTTGGTGGTCTCACCACCTACCAACCTTCTATGGTCCCTACATGCCTGGTTGTTGAAGTTTCGAGGCCTGACCACAAGAAGCTTCATCCAGACCTTGTCGATTCAAGTTCTATGGCCATCTCTGGCCTTGCTCCGGCAACCCATGTCTGTTTCGAGCCTGGCTTCGACCCCTCATGCTTAGATCAACAGTTATCCAAGCCTTTCTCACCGTTTGGTTTCCTTTGAAACCCTAGCTTTGAGGTTCTCCTATTTTCTTTAGATCTCTTCCAGATCCATGTTTTCCCTAAACGTTTAAACAATTTCTCGAGATTTCTTTCAAAAAACTATGCTCTCAAAACCTTTATTTCTTTCGATTTGGGGTTTTTGAATTATTTAGATGTTTCTCTGATTTTCTTTTTTCTTTTATGTGCTTCTTCTACTATATTTCTTCTACTGTATTTCTTTGTGTGTTTCTTCTAATATGTTTCTTATTAGTCTCTTCTACTATGTTTCTTTATGTGTTTCTCTCCTATTGTGTTCTTACGAGTTCTTCTACTGTCTCTCCTATGTGTTTCTTGTACCATGTTCTTATCAGTTTCCTCTACTGGTTGTATATGTTTCTCTACTATTTCTTCATATGTTTCTCTACTGTGTTCTTTACATGTTTCTCCTACCGTGTTCTTGTTAAGCTTCTGATAATATGCTTTTTAATATGGCTTCATCTTTAAGATTGTCTGATTTCAGAAACCCTAAATATTTTTAGTTTCTGAATTTGTTGCTCAACTAAATCCTAAAATCATTGTTTCAATCTCTGATTCTTTAAGCAATTCTTATTCTCCACTAAACCTTTTGTATGCTATTTGATACTATCTCTCTTCTACATTGCTGACCTATGTGACTACCTTGATCCTATAGTCTATTACCTACTGATTGTGCAATAACATTTGGCTACCCATTTTAGTAAGCTCAAAACGACAATAACTGGGCTCCACCTTAAGCCCAATTTAACATCCTGATTGCAAAAAGAATAAGTAATGTGAATTTGTGAAATAGGACAAGACGTGAACCAAGACAGAAGAAGCACATAACGTGGAAATATGCAGATAGCAAATAACCATTGAAGCGCTGGCCCAGAATAAAACGAAAGTGCTGCTTTGACTATAAGAAAGGAACACAATTTAACTAAACAACCAGCTATGGATTACAACTACTCAATATCAAAAGAAATAAATTCATCTATGTTATTATCTTATACCAAAGTGAGCAACATGAGAATTTAGAGCAGGTTATATGCAAAAGTTTAGGGAGAAGGAAAAAAATGTGAAATACGAAGACATATAGTTACCAAATCTAACCATAAACTAAACATAGCTGGTGCCTTTTACATCCCTTGAAATCCATGTTTTTGCAAGATTACTCCAATTTCAAATTCATGGTATTTGGACTGATTCAACCATTTCACAATATAATAGGGTAGGTCCGTCACTAATTTAGCATTTTATCGAATTATTAGTTTGGGTCTGACCTAATATAAATAGGAGTATAGGGAATTAATTCGCGAATATAAAAATGAATCTCGAATTAGGTAGCGGGTTCAAGCTAAAAGGGTCTTCCCTTTTGTTTGAATTTGGACTTGAATTCGAGGCCCGAAATTATTCGTAAATTAGCTATCCTTTAGAGACAAATGATGAATAGAAAATTTTAGCTTGCTTTAGGATGACCTTTTAATAATAAAAATAAGACGATCCCCGCCAAACCAAATAGAAATTGCGGGGCCCTCATTATTTGTTTAATCAAAAATACTTAGAGATTCGGGACGGGCCATTTAGAAAAATTCATGGCCTTCCCAAAAGATAACAACACGTTAGTCTCTTTAGATGCGATTTTAATAAAATTACATTCCTAAACTCCGGTGTGCATTTCATGCAACCCAAATCTAAATCCTAAAACGTTGAATAAGAATGTATAGAGGATCCGGGTGCATTTCATGTGACGTGATCCGAAAATACGTTCTTAAACGACGTTCACTTTCTTAAAATAAAATAATTTGATAAAAAGCGATAATTAATTCTAAAAATGCACAAATAGGACAATACGTATTAAAATAAAATATTTTAGCCAAATATGACAGTTGAGCGACTGTGCTAGAACCACGGAATTCGGGAATGCCTAACACCTTCTCTCGGGTTAACAGAATTCCTTACTCAGGTTTCTGGTTCGCGACTATTAAACAGAGTCAAACCCTTTCCTCGATTCGGGATTCAAACGGTGACATGGGACACCATAAATCTCCCAAGTGGCGACTCTGATTTCTTAAATAAAAACGAATCCTGTTTCGATTGTCCTTAAAATGGAAAAAACTCCTTTATTACTATATCTCTTCCCGGGGTGTAGTAGGGTCGATAAAATATTTCTTCGGAAAAAGGAGGTGTGACAGCTCTGGCGACTCTGCTGGGGATCTAGAACCCTGAATTTCGGTTCAGGGTTCAAGAATTCGAGCTCAGTTAAATTGTTGTATTTGGCTTTATTTGATTTTGCTACATGTTCCATGTTTTCCGTGCTAAATGTTTACTGCTTTAATATTTGTTGAAATGTATATAAATTGTTGCGAATCCCTCCCTCTTTCTAAGTCTTCTACATCATGGAGAAGGGTGCACTTCATGTAGCTTCTTTTCTGTTAGAGTGTTTTTCCCAAATTTAGAATGAGGTTTGGATAAGTTACAAAGCCGGGCGAGCTTCTGTATCCCTGATACGCTGCCTCCCCCTCGGCCCGAGTTGTCCACTTGGGTAAGCCAGGTTTAGACCAATAAATCTAGGATTTAAACGTAGATGAACAATAAAATCATGCCGAACTCCTAATAGGACGTTTATTTGCATCACGTGCATTCTGACTTAGGGGACTCAACACAGGGGTTGGGTCCGTCTAGGACAGGTGACCCAAATTAAAATAACCATTCTGATGCATATTATGTGCTAATTGTATTTATTTGCTCGGCTCCACATGTTGACCAACTTGTATATCATGAGTGGAAAAATGAAAAAATATCAGTGCTAGGATTTAAGAAGCATAACCATTTTGTTTGAAAAACCAATGCCCAAATAGTATCAAAATGCTGCCGGATTTTTGAAAAAAAAAAATAATAAAAAAATCTTTATTTTAATTTGGAAAAAATAGGTTGTTTTATTTTTGTTGAAAATGAAAAAAAAAGAGGCGTTATTTTCAAAAATAGAAAAGGAAAATAGTTTGTCTTGCCATGAAAAATAAAAATGAAAAAAAAGAGTCTTGCTTTTTACTTATGAAATGCCAAAAATAAAAATGAAAAAAAGAGTCTAGTTTTAAAATAGTTCGTTAATCGGACCGAACTACGTGGGTCTGATTCTCACCGGATGTGAGGTACGTAGGTAAACCTCATCGGTTCCGACCCCAATTTTTAAAAAATCCAAAAATATTTTCCTTTAGTTCCTTCTTTAAAATTTTTCCTTAGAAAATTCAAAAAAAAAGGTAAGTAGTTTCAAAACTCAAAAAAAAAAATGGTTTCTTTCTTTCTTATACTTTTCATGAAATAAAAAGAAAAATCAATAAAAATCAAAATCTAAAATACGGGTTTCCTTCATTTTGAAGTGTTTTTCTAAAAACAAAAAAAAATCAAAAACAAAAATCCAAAAAAATACTCCTTAGATGTCTTTCTTTCATATAAAAAAAAATTACAAATTTTGAAAAATTGAAGTTCAAAAATATTTTTGCTTTTCTTTAGAAGTACTTTTGTAAATAAACAAAACTCAAAAATTCAAAATATTTTCTTAAAAGTCCCTCTTTCAAAAATTAAGTGGAAACTTCCAAAATGTAAAAAATATTTTTCTTTCTTATTTTGAAAAAAGAGAAAACAAAAGAAAATTCAAACAAAAATATTTTCTTTTTGTTTCTAAAATTCTCAAAGTTCATATCAAAAGCAAATGAATTTTTATGAAGTCTTTCTTTCAAAAATAAAAAACAAATCGAAATAAAAAAATCCAAAAAAAACTAAAAAATTTCCTTGCTTCTTTTAAAGCATTTCTTTCAAAAATTCCAAAAAAAAAAATTAGCTTATTTACCTTATTCTCGATCTGCCCAAACTACGCTGGTTTGATTCTCACCGGATGTGAGATACGTAGGCAACCCTCATCGGGTCCAACCACCCCTTTGCAAAAATAGTCAAAAAATGTCAAATTTTAATTTTCGTCATAAATAAGTCGGGTGACGCCATTCTTGTTTAAAATAAGCCGAATGTCCCTCAAAAGGACGACGGAAGGCCGTTTTTGCAAGAATAGCCACCCTGAGTCATTTTTAAACGGTTTGCGGACACAGCCTTAAAATCTCCATTTTGGAAGTGTTGAAAGGCCGTATATGCAAAATCAAGTTTGGTCATCTAAACAACTGTTACAAAAATATCCATTTGTCAAATAAGCCATTACATGGCCAATTTTGTAAAAATAGTCGCAATTGACATTAAAACTTTCTCAGTCTTGCGTTGGCCTGTGGCGATGCCGAGTGATGCCCCATGGGCCCCAGGATGTGAAGTCTTGATGTACTCTTGATCAAGTTTTAATCATCGAGTTTGTAGTTGGAGTCGTCTTCTGTAGTTTCCCTTCAAGAAAAACAAAATTTGAAAATCCCAAAAATATCTCTTTATTTTTGCATTAATTTGCAAGAACTACGCTCGGTCTGATTCATGCGGGGTCATGATACGTAGGCAATCCACGTACGATTCGACCATAACCCAAAAAAAAAATACCTTAACGCTAATACGGTGGTTTCATGTTGTCATCCAGAAAGGTGGTTGGTTTGTGGTGGTAATTCTTCTCGACAACAAAAGGCGATGGCAAACGAAAATAGAATTGATATCTGTGTTGTTCTTCATCTATAACTTCTGGAGTTCTGTATTCATTTTAACTCGGGTAATGGTAAAAGAGGTGGACAGTATATCTAGGGACTACCTATGAAGGAGTACTGCAGACATGAAAACATTGGCCCTAATGGCATGGGAAAGAATATATTTTCCTAAAAGATTTGGTGGGCTAAATGTTAAAGGCAATAAACTATGGAATGTGGCCTCTGTGGGAAAATTATTATGGCAACTGCTTAATAATAAAGAAGCTCTATAGGTGAAGTGGGTGCATGGATTGTTATGAAGACTGATACTAACAGTTGGAATCATAAGATACCAGCTGACTGCAGTTGGTATTAGAAGAAAATTAACTCTTTAAAGGAGGACATGTATGGGGGGTATGAACAAGGAGTATACAACCTGAGAAGAGGTGGTGGCTATTCAACAACTAGGAACTATATTGCATTACCAGGGGGGATGCAAAGACTGCACATAGCAGATTTGATATGGAGCAGTGTAGCACAACTAAAGCACAGGTTTTTCCTATGGCTTGCAGCTCAAAGGCGACTGTTTATAAGGGAGAGGTTGGTGAGTTGCAGATTCAAGTAGACAACATGGAATGTTGTTTATGCGAAGAACAAACAACTGAAACCAACCAACATCTGTTTGTGGAATGCAATTGGATAAAATGCTCGTGCTGAGGTGTTGCGATAGCTTGGTGTACAACTGCGAGAAAGGGATATAGAGAGCACAATGAACAACATTAAAAAGAAGAAATAGAAGCAGTTAAAGAAAGAAGTGGTTGCAGCTACAATGGGAGCTCTATTCTATCATATGTAGAAGGCAAGGAATTGGAAGATATTTGAAAGTGTCAATGAAAATATTGCAAATGTTGTAGAGCAGATAAAGAAGGAAATGTTAGTTAGATTAAATGATATTCATAAGTCTAAGAAGAGAAGTAGATATAGAGAATTCTTGAGGAATATCACTGATGTATAGACTTGAGATGAGTCTAAACATTCTTAGTCCCTTTGAGAGGGTGATTATGATGTAAAGTGCTCTATAGGTGTAATCATTTAGTTGATCAATGGTAATATTCATAATGTTACCAACAAAAAAAAAAAAAGCTGAAAAAGGAAAATCACAATAATTGATACTTACCTCAAACCCTCCAATTCCACCGGCTTCCCATTCTAACGTTCTTCATCGTTATTTTCACAATTTTTTTCTCTCGTGTTAATTGTGTCATAATCCAAACTAGATTTATGTAACGCATTTCGACCAATAGAAATTTCAACAGACCGTTCTCAGTAAAGGCATAAATATTTCATCCACATGCATATAATATGTCAATAGCTTTTACTACATATCCAAATGAAAGGAAGAATCTATGTTAAATTTTATTAACTTTGCTCAGGATCATGTTTTAGAGTTCAAGTTCAAACATATCAACTTTTTTCAAGAAGTGCAAGAAGTCCAAGAAGCTCAATATTAATTTCAAGAAGCCAAGATTCTTTCCTTCTTAAAATAGAATTTATTGTTTCTTACAAGAAAGAATTTCTTGTTTCTTTTTCTTGATAGGTATAGACTTTCTTTATTATATTCCTTTAGAATAAGGATTTTCCTTTTACTATGATTCTAGTTTCTTTTCCTTGTAGAATATAGATTTTTTTAATCTTCTTGAGCCGAGGGTCTATCAGAAACAACCTCTCTACTCCGCCAGGTAGGGGTAAGTCTGCATATATACTACCCCCTCCCCCCCAGACACCACTTATTGAATTTTACTGGATTGTTGTTGTTGTTATTATTGTTGTCTTTAACTATTTTATTTCCATATTATAATAAAATTATGGTCAATTTTATTTTCTTAGTATAAAAAAAATTTGCAGTAAGCTAGTAGAAAAAATAACTAGCAGGATAAAAACTGGATATTCTAAGCAATTGTCATATGCAGGCAGATTGCAGTTGGTTAATTCTGTTTTGTTCTCCATCTATAACTTCGGGAGTTATGTATTCATTCTACCTCAGGTAGTGGTAAAATAGATGGACAGTATATGTAGGGACTACCTATGAAGGAGTACCGAAGACGGAAAAAAACTGGCCCTAGTGGCATGGAAAAGAATATGTTTTCCTAAAATTTTGATGGGAATGTTAAAGGCAGTAAACTATGGAATGTGGCCTCTGTGGGAAAATTATTATGGCAGCTGCTCTATGGGTGAAGTGGGTGCATGGATTGTATAAGAAGACTGATACTAACATTTGGAATCATAAGATACCAGCTGACTGCAGTTGGTATTGGAAGAAAATTAACTCTTTGAAGGAGGACATGTATGAGTGGTATGAACAAGGAGCATACAACCTGAGAAGGGGTGATGACTATTCAGTAACTTGGAGCTATATTGCATTACTAGGGGGAATGCAAGGACTGCATATGTCAGATTTGATATGGAGCAGTGTAGCACAACCAAAGCACAGGTTTTTTCTGAGGCTTGGAGTTCAAAGGCGATTATTTACAAGGGAGAGGTTGGTGAAGTTTAAGATTCAAGTAGAAAACATAGATTGTTGTTTATGCGAAGAACAAACAACTGAAACCAACCAACATCTATTTGTGGAATGCACTTGGATAAAGAATGCTCGTGCCGAGGTGCTGCGATGGCTTAGTGTACAACTGCAAGAAGAGTATATAGCACAATGAAAAATATTAAAAAGAAGAAATGGAAACAATTAAAAAAATAAGTGGTTGCAGCTACAATGAGAGCTCTATTCTATCATACGTGGAAGGCAAGAAATTGGAAGATCTTTCAAGGAGTCAATGTTAATATTGCAGGTGTTGTAGAACAGATAAAGAAGGAAACATTAGTTAGATTAAATGATATCCATAAGTATAAGAAGGCAAGTAGATGTAGAGAATTCTTGAGGAATATCACTGATGTATAAACTTGAGCTGAGACTGAACATTCATAGTACCTTTGAGGAGGTGATTATGATGTAAAGTGCTCTATATGTGTAATAATTTGATTGATCAATGGTAATATTCACAATGTTATCAATAAAAAAAGTTGAAAAAAGGAAATCACTACAATCGATACTTACCTCAAACCCTCCAATTCCACCGGCTTCCCATTCTAACAGTCTTCATCGTTATTTTCTCTATTTTTTTCTCTGATGTTAATTGTGTCGCAATCCAAACATTATTTATGTAACACATTTCGACTAATAGAAATTTCAACTGGTCTATCTAGTAAACGCATAAATATTTCATGCACATGCATATAGTTTGTTAATGACTTTTACTACATATCTGGATGAAATGATGAATCTATGTTAAATTTTATTAACTTTGGTCAAGATCATGTTTTAGAGTTCAAGTCCAAACATATCGATTTTATTTCAAGAAGCGCAAGAAGTCCAAGAAGCTCAAGATTGGTTTCAAGAAACCAAGATTCTTTCCTTCTTAAAATAGAATTTATTGTTTCTTACAAAAAAAAAAATTCTTGTTTCTTTTTCTTGATAGGTATAGACTTTCTTTGTTATATTCCTTTGGAATAAGGATTTTCCTTTTATTAGGATTCTAGTTTCTTTTCCTTGTAAAATATGGATCTTTTTTGTCTTCTTGAGCCGAGGATATATCGGAAACATCCTCTCTACTCCGCCAAGTAGGGGTAAGACCTGCATATATACTACCTTTCCCAGACACCACTTATGGAATTTTACTGAGTTGTTGTTGTTGTTGTTGTTGTTGTTGTTATCTTTAGCTATTTTATTTTCTTAGTATAAAAATTATAGTCAACAAAGAAGAGACCTTAGGCCTATATAAAGTGTACTCATGCCTTGTAGAATACAATTCACGTTTTTTTATATTTTCCCTAATTTGCAATAGAGTATTTTTTTTTATTTTATCTTCTTTATTCTTATTTTTGGTTCCAAGCAAGGTGGTGATACTCTTGTTTTCAATTGCGTGTGATGTTTCTTTATCATGTTAATTGATTCTAGGTGGTGACTTTAGGAACTTTTTAAGTTTTGTTCATTCAAGAACACGTTTCTCAATCTAAGTTCGTTCTTTGATATCATAAAAATCAAAACTTTCATTGAACTAGTGCAACACCAATATTTACTTATTTTGAACGAGTAATCAGTCTTTCTTATAATTTATATCGGCATCTTTCACCTTATTTTTGAATCATTAGATTCTAAGTCCTAAAACTTGAGCTACATTATTTTTTTAAATCATCCCACAAACCTGCGTTTCCATTTAAAGATCTTGATCCCTATCTATTGATTCTTTGTTAACTCAAAGAATCACATCATTTCCTCATATCTAAAACTAATATATCACATCAATTCAATATTTAATTTCTTATGAAAAAGCACTCAGTCGATTAATATTTTTATGATGCTGAGAAGTTCATTTGTTAGGGTAGCTTGTGCTCAAACTAATTAATGCCCTACACCAAGATACATTTTTCTATGATGTTTTGAACTACTACATTTACAACTATATCACTAATACTTGTGAACAAATTCCAAGGATTTAAGAAACAAAGAAATATACCAAGACATTAATGTATCTCAAGAGAACATATAATTCATGACTGGTTAAGATAGGAATTCATCGACAATTGTATTTCTTCCAAGGTGCGGCCTTTGGTCTCCGGAACCAGTTTCACGACAAACATAATTGTCAAACCACATACTGCTGAAAATATGAAGAATGTTCCTGAAACACCAACAAAAGATAAATTCAGCAAAAAAAGAAGAAAAAAACATGTCTCGATTATGTAATCGCGCTCTCTTTATAACCGAGAAATCCATGAGGACCAACTGGTGTGCAGTTAGAAATTCAATAAAAATGGATCTGACACTCTATCATTTTCTAGCTAGATAACAACCTTTTAGTTTGCATCAACTGGCGTGCAGTTGGAAACTCATGACATGTATCTAAACCAAAATCTTAGGGGGCGGTTCTTCATGCAACCTTTAATTTCTTTCTACTTTCTGTTTTCGTCTGAGGGAGTTGGAGGAAGTGGATATTGATAGACAAGACAATACCTTCAGAGCTCCATAGCATAAGAAAGTTGAACGAATATGAGACGATCCAAGAACCGAACCAGTTGACTACTGTCACTAGGCTTCCAGCTAAACCTTTGACATTAATTGGGAATATCTGAGATACAAACAGTTAGCTTAAATTATTTTTGATTTTTATAGTACCAATATTTATAATTAATGAGGTAAATTTTAGAGCAACAAACCTCTGACATAATCACCCAAGGTATGCCTCCCATGCCTAATGAGAAAGATCCAGTGAAAACCTGACAACAATTTTCAAATAGATTTGATTCAGAAAATCCTTTGTTAAAACTTTCTCTATATATGGATGTGAGTATGGGATCCGTACTAGATTTGGTCAAATAATTTTGGACACTTTGACCATCCGATTTTTAGATCCGTACCCGTGTTAGAGACTCGCACCAGTGTCAGAGCAACTTACTTAGGATCAGGGGCGGATACAGAGCACAAGGCTCAGTTTCATCGGAACCCAGTAGCTTTTGTAAACATTGTATATATACTAAAAACATCATTAAATATCTATAAATATCATATTGTGAACCCATAAACTATTGTATATTAATTAAGATCGTTGTAGGAACCCATTAATTTTAAATTTTGAATCCGCCTCTGCTTAGGGTACAAATAGTGTTACATAAAGAAGTATCCAGGTGATTGCACGAAAGGATGAAATTGTATTACCAGTATACCAACAAGTGCCAATAAGGGGCTAGACTTCCAAAGTTGAAGATCCTGTGAACTAAGTACATTTTATCAGAAAATGAATCAGACACAGAAAAGAACTGAACGATAAGAATTTTAAACGTCAAACCTGTAATAAGAACGACAATCCTACAAGGAAGCAACCCAAGCATGTGCCTGCTGCAGATACCTGAAGAAAACCTTAAATAAATAAAAGCTATACATCAAAGAAAATACATAATCAATAAAAAGAGTTCTAATAAAATATTTACCAGCAGTAATGGACGCCTTCCTGATTTATCCATCAAGAGAACTCCTAAAACTTGCATTGGTATCTGCAGATTGCGCCAAAACACTCAAACACTGATAAAGCAGACTAATAATTGATTTAGCGCGTCAAGATAATTAACCTGTACAACCACCATTGCAATTGATCCAATCCTACCAGAGAAACCTGATATATTTTTTATTAACATAATCAAATTTTTTCATTTTTTTATTAACAAGAGACTACTGTAACACCAAGTATAGGAACCTATTACATACCAGCTGACTCAAAAATAGAACTTGCATAATATGCAATTGCATTGACCCCTCCAAATTGTTGCAATACCATTAAGCCTACTCCAACCTGAATCGATATGTAAAGATAATATTTTTATTGATCAGAGAAGATAAAAGATCGATTGTTCAGTAAGAGAAAACTAAAGGTTGTCTTACTATAAGAGAATGCGCATATTTTTTTTGGAATAAATCGATCATCTTAGCCTCGGAGAGTTTTTGAAGAGTTTCTGTGTAATCCTGCAAGTCAAGAGAGATTACAGATTATTATTTACCTTTCCAGTCATACAAACATCGAAATGGAAATAAAATAAAAGAGATATAAATGCTTTCACTCATGGAATGTCAGGAACTCACTTTAATTTCAGCAGCTTCTTCTGATATATTGGCATCCTTCCCCCGAAGGCGCTGGAGAGAAGCTTCACATTCTTTCCACTGGCCAGCCTTAGCCTGTTGACAAAAACATAGGCAATTAAATTTAAAATAAGTTGAATTAGTCCTGATTAAGATAATAAATTCATTTGCTTGTAAATGAAATGCAGCTTCTATCACAACGAAAACTGCATGCTCATTTATGAATACATCAGAATCTACATTTGAAATTACTTCGATCATGTTGTATAATCTTACCAGCCATCTAGGAGACTCTGGTATGAAAAATAGGCCTAAAAGTTGTATTATACATGGAATAGTTCCTGGAATTATGTCATATTTTGGATCAATAAAATTGTTCGAAGCAAGAGGCTTTTAAAGGGAAAAGGAAAGGAACGAAATTTACCAATCATAGCCAGTAGGCGCCAATTGATGATTACTCCAATTATATACATAAGTGATACTCCACAACATATCATTAGCTGAAACATCATAAGCATCCAAGCTCAGTTGCCAGAAATCGAAAACTAAAACTACAACTAAAACTAAAACTGCTGGATTACCTGATTAACTGTTGTGAATGCACCTCGAAGATTCTTAGGTGTTATTTCCGCTATATATACAGGAACCTATGTGTAGAAAACAACAACTGAGTCTTTTGCAATATAAGGTATGTTAATTTGTTATATAAACACACGATATATTTACCGCGTATGAAATAACGCCAACTCCATACCCCATCAACAACCTCCCAATATCAAGCCATAAAGCATTCTGTTGACAATAAAAATAATAGAAAAGTAAATATAATTTAGAGGAGAGAGTGACCATATACAAGTGGAAATAAGGATAAGATGAATACCCTTCCAAAAATGATTGCAAGCCACCCCACAAGACAAAACATCTCGGAGAAGCCCATTGCCTACATAATTACATAAAACAAAGGATTGTAAATGAAAGGTTGATGTCCTGTTTAAATTTTTAATATGCTCAGATTTTTAACCAACAAAACAAAAACTTACACCTCTCCGGGCAAAGACATCTGCCAGTTTTCCGCTCATTACAGCACCTATCATTGCTCCAATTGTCCATATTGAACCAAATACAGAGTACTGGAATGGTAACGATTAAAAAAATTAGAGTAAAGATTCTCGCAGGCTTCTATGGAGAGAGTACAGCAAATCTTATGGTGTTATCAAATACTTTACTCCATGTGATATGAATACTTCTTTACTGACTTGAATCATTAGGAGAATTGCTGCTATTGTTTTTGGTCAAAATAATATTTTCGATAATGCTTGTACTAACCTCTGCCACTGAAAGACCTAACTCCTCTATTATCCCAGTCTGAGCAGGTGAAGAAAATCCCACCTTCATTAGAACGAAACACTAGTTCAGTTTTCGATAAAACCTAGTTATATGAAACGGCCAACAAGTCATAAGGACTCCACTTCTTATGTTAAATACAGAGTTATCACAGAGAAATATATTCATCATGAACATATGAGATTGATCTGGACATCATCAATGCTACCACTAGATGTCTATCAAATATCAAACACATGATGCGTACTGTATCTTCTGTTATTGCTACCACAAATAACAAAACAATAATTGCTCAACTAGATCATATCACTACAACCATTCAGTAAAACTTTTAACGTTCTAGCTCCCTGCTATTAATCCATAGAATATTTAACTTGTGTAATTCTACTGAACCTGGAAAAAAATTCTCAAATTTACAACCAAGAGTTATCAGTCTAGACCATAAAGTTGAAGAGTTTATCTACATATTTTGAAATTTAGTTCTAATGGCTATACACGAGGACTATGCCCTATGAGTTTGGGGCACCTTTGATTAGCGAGACTTCAAGTTTTGGGGAAAGGTGCACGAAAACTCAAATTAATTAGAAATGATATCGCTTATCATCTTCTCCTGCTGGGCAAACTTGGAAAAATTTACTTGGTGCATTCCTTTAGGACTATATATCGCTTAAACTTGAACTCACTAGGCAAGTGTACTAATCGGGTAAAAAAATTTGTTATGTATATACTTAACTATCTAAAATTTATTGTTCAGAAATTCACTTGCGGTATTGCCTTTCTTGTTTCGTTATGATAATCATTCACTATCTGATCAACTTCGTCCGCTCCCTAAGATGCGCAAAAGAGAAATTCTCCCCAATCTGCTCACTTTTTGACGCCTTAGTCCACGCTCAAAATGGGTTGTCCATGAATTAGAAATATTAAGAGATGTGTACAAGCAGCAGATCTAGCAAATTATACTCAATTAAGCCAGAACCAACCAAGCATGAGCTATTAAAAAGTGATGGTCCGCTCATTTCCATTAGCTCATTTAAAGAGAGGATAATGGTTGTCTACTACTAATAACGTCTGTTAGTAGCGAGCAGAAGCGCGTTGAATTCAGGATGAACTTCGAGCAAGAAAAGTGGTCATACATCAAATCTGCTTCTGGTCATTTGCTAGTTGCTATCATAGTGATGAACCTTGGATCATTCTTGTGGTTGGTCAATCTTCTGATAAATCATTTTCAGTGACTCTTTCCAGTTGTGAACATTCTCCCTTAAAAAGTGGACCTGCTCCCGAGCATTTTCAAAGAAAACTGCTAGTCACGGAGACTTACCAGTTACCAAGCTATGTGAATCATAATGGTTGTGCCTCTAGCTAACATTATATGTCAAGTATTTTCTTTTTAAATTTTTTTTGTTAAAACTTTAATATATCTTGTTGATCATCATCCAAGTTTAGTGACGATGACTAGTGCTTACATTTAATGAGGTTGAAGGTTTAATCATCAAGCATGTAGATTGAACATGAAGTTACGTTGGTTCTTTAAATTTCAACGTTTACTTAAAAAAATATATTAAAAAATCTAGGCACGCCCATGTATCATGTAAATAGATACAGATGGAGCACTATGGGTTCAATAAATCCATTAAGCTTGAATTCTAGATCCATCTCCGCTTGTAATCTTGTAAATTAACCCAAAAGTCAAAGGCTCGCCAAAACTTTTTCTATTAATTATAATTATTTATATTAGTAAGGGTTTTTAAGTTAACAAAACATTAACATTTTGTTTGGATACTAGTTATCAAATATTTTTATTAGTAGATATGAATATTTGAATAATTTAACCCAAAATTTTATAATATTAGACAATATTATACTGTGAATACTTAAAAGAAAACTTATAAATTTGAAAGAAAATTTGTTAATATCATACAATTTTTTTTCTTGGTTATCTAAATTAATCGTATCTATTTGTCCAACCGTTGTCACATTACTAATGCTATTTCTCACATCTTCTTAAGTTTTGGCTTTTAAGCCTCCGATTTCATTGAGATGCCCCTGACTCAAACGGGAGAAATTCAAAAATAGCCAGATTTACCACTGGTCATTGAAAAATAGTCAAGTTTCAAAAGTCATCGAAATTTAGCCACTTTAAATCTGAGCGAAAACACTGTTCAAAATCCGGAAAAATACGCCTGTAAATTTTACGGGAGTTCCAGCATAAGTATGCTTGAACTCCCATAAATTTTACGGGAGTTCCAGGATAA
>MU771850.1:0-20498 GCA_026770625.1 Nicotiana glauca | reverse complement strand
CAGTCTCCCGCAAATTTTACAGGAGTTAGCAAAGTATACCGGTCCAGCATAATATGCTGGAGTTCGTACATAAATGCACCAGAACTCCCGTATATTATACTGGACCGGTCCTGTTGCAGCAAAAAAGTAGCTATTTTTCATTGACTTGGTAAACGCTGGCTATTTTTCATTGACCAGTGTGAAAACTGGATATACCATGAAATTTTATCGACTCAAACCCGCCTTATTTTCAATTTGAATGGCTAACTTGAAAACGGACATGAGAGAAACTAGAAACCTTAATCAGGTAATTTCTTGCACTTTTAAAACTTCACAGGCATGTGCTGTGATAGTCAAAAGCTTCAGAGGTGCATAATTAACCCCCGAACAAAATCTAGGGGCAGAAAGACAAAAAGGATCTACAGCACAAAAAGTACAACCAATGATCATCCAATTGTAGTTTGGCCCTTCTATTATTCAGCAAAGCACATAGAACCTCCATCATTTTAGTATGTACGTTCTAAAAATTGATACTAAAATCACATTTTTTTAAAGTTAAATGACTTTAATTAATCCAAAGTTCAAACTACAAAGAGAAGTAAAGGTACAAGGAAAATTAACTTACAGCAGAACCAAAAACAAAGGAGCCGGAGACGGCAACTAAGGTGCTGAATACGACGGTGGCTGTGGCTGGCGCCAGAGTATCTTCATGGTTAGAAAGCAAAGGATCAGCTGTTGTAAATCCATCTTCTATTATTTCCCTATCCATTTAACCATATAACTGAGTTGCTCAAGATATGTGTTCATCTAGACAGACACATAGGAAAAAAGAAGAAGAAATAACGTTGGATAAGACAAGTTATTTTTTTTTTTTTTTTTACATCAACATCATGTGCTATCGTCCAAGATTTTCAAAGTCAGCAATAGGCTGCTCTGATGTGCACCTAATCTGTTTTATTCTACTTGATAAATAGGAGTATGAGTTTTGTCCCAAAACTGTATTTTTAAAAGAATTACTCCCTCCGTTTCATATTAAACATGAGATTACTTTTCTTTTCGGTTTATTTCAAAATAGATGATATATTTCTAAATTTAGAAATAATTTAAGTTTAAACTTTCATTTTATCTTTTTTGCCTTTTAACGATAAGCTTTTATAGTCAAATAAATGGCATGACCCCACAAACCTTTTACCCCTTAAGCTTTCAAGACCGCAACTTTCAAAAGTCTTTTTCTTCTTTCTTAAACTCCGTGCCAAGTGAAACTACCTCAAACAATATGAAACGAAGGGAGTAAAAAAAAAAACACTTGCTTTTGGTTTGGTTTATCATGTTTATGTGTTTTTAGATCGGGGTAGAAATTGGGTTTGGGGAGTGGAGGAAGATCAAGTTATAGCAAGAACAAATATTCTCTCTATCTCAAAATTTTAACGTGTTTGCTATTTTTTTTTTCTATTTGTTTTTTCTTCTTTTCTACCCTTTTGAGCAAGTAGGTAGGATCTAATTGAGTTAATTAACGTAAAAAGCCACTCCGAACTTTTTAAGAAACTGACAATTTGACTATATAGCAGAAAAGTAACGAGTTTTGTTTTATTTTTTAAAAAGAAAAAATCTTTGATGCACATGGTGTAATTAAGAGAATTAATAGGAGTGTACATGGATCGTGTTGGTTCGATTTTTATTAAAACCAAATCAAATTATTTATATTGGTTCGGTTTTGTCAAATTTTTCGGGTTTTTTCCTTACATGAACAATATGTCAATCTTACTTTGTTAAATTTTTTATAAGTAAATACTCCCTTTGTTCCAGTTTATGTGAACTTATTTCCTTTTTGGTCCGTTCCAAAAAGAATGAACCCTTTCTAAATTTGGTAACACTTTAGCTTAAAGTTACAACTCTATCCTTAATGAGAAACTTTTATAACCACACAAATACTATGGGCCCATCTGAACTTGTTCAGGACCACAAATTCCAAAAGTGTTCATTTTTTTTTTAAACTCCGTGTCCAATCAAACAGGTTCACATAAATTGGAACAAATGGGATTATATGTTTAAAAAAAATTTAAAAAATTGACAAACATATGATCTACTAAAATATTCTTATGGGAAAATTTTCTTAGTAACATGTTAGTTAATTTTTTTAGTTGTCTGGCAATAAATTTTCATTGATGTGCGCTTTTAAAGCTAACCAAATTCAATAATTAAACATAAATATCAATATGATACCTAAATAATAATATGTGCTATTTAATTTTCAATATTTTTCAATATTGATTACCACTCTAAATTCGAAAAAGATATAAGGATATAATAGATCTTGACATATGAATATAAAAAACAAAGGGATTGACGCATTTCAATAACACTTGATAAGAAAGTGATCATACAACACATTATATAAAGTTAATAAAAATGGAGCACTTCCATTTTCTATTATATATTACATCTCATAAGAGAATTTTAAATATTTCTTAAAGAAAATTCTATATAAAATCTTAAAGGTAAATATATTTATATACTAGTTTTGTTCAAATGTTTTTACTCAATACCAAACTAAATCAAACCAAACGTCATCGGGTTTTTTAGTTTGATTTGACTTTTAGGTTTGGTATAGTTTTTCGGTTCGATTTGTACGTCCCTAAGGATGAATATGTCCCGTAGTGGTTGTAGATTTCCGAAAGGGTACATAGGTACCTTGAATAATTCTATCTATGATTTAATTTTTTGAATGGAATGCTCTAATTATTTGGATCTATGTCTGAAACATTAACGTATATATCGTCATGCCGATAGCGAGGGAAAATAAATGTATCGCTTTTCTTTTGTCCTTGTGACTTGACATCTAAAAGGTACTACATGATTCAGTTTCTATTTAGATGAATACTGAGGCGACTACAATAATAAATCATTTTCATTTCGCGCCACAGAATAAATGGAGAAACTGTTGGTACCGGAAATGACATCGATTTTTCCGATGAAGGTATGAAGAAGGAGAAAGAAGATGTCTGGAGAAATGTATTCCCTAGGTTACACGTTTATTTTATGTCTGAAGAAGAGTGTATATGTTATTGGGTCAGATTTTTGGACTTGGTCTCAACCTCAAACGGGCCATATTTATTTGGACTCATTTCTACATCAAATGGGCCTTGCAGACTCAGTTATTTCGTTGGCCCATTCTGGAGACAAATCAAATGCTACGGGATAGATATTTTACATAGTAGAAAGAATTATTCTTTGTAACTATTCCTTTAGTCTGTTATAAAGTTTGTTGCAATACCTGTCAGAAATAAACTAGTAGAATATTGCCACTTGGCAAATTTTGTTTAGACTATATTCTATTATTTTTGTATATATACTCTACACTGTACAAAGAAATATACACAGAAAATTTCCAAAGTCTCTTCTCCTTTATTTTCTTCTCTTCAGCTATGAGTATCAATGAGCAGACTCCAGCTCCTCGATCATCAGCCACTTCCACAGTTGATCCTGTTGCACCAGCGGCTTCAGTCATGAGTGGAATGGTTGATTCATCACATCCCTACTATCTTCATCCCTCGGATTATCTAGGGATGAATCTTGTGTCCGCAGCTTTTGATGGAAGACGCTATGGTGGATGGAGAAGGGCAGTGGTCATTGTTTTATCTGCAAAAAATAAGCTGGGTTTTATTGATGGAACACTTACTATTCCATAAGCTGATTCTGGACTTCAAAAGACTTGGGCAAGGTGTAATGACATGGTGTTATCATGGCTACTCAATTCTCTATCTAAGGAAATAGGAGAAAGTGTTCTTTACTCTCAAAGTGTCAAGGACTTGTAGAGTGATTTGGAAGACATATTTGGCCAAACTAATGGGGCTAAGTTATTTCAGTTGCAAAAGGAATTTAGTGTTGCGGTACAAAGTAATTCTAGTGTATCAACTTACTTTACTAAAATGAAAAGCTTATGGGATGAACTTGATGCCTTGAACACTTTCTCAGCATGTGTTTGTAAATGTGAATGTGGAGCTAAGGTGAAGAATTCAAAGGCACATTAAGATGAAAGGTTACTGCAGTTTTTGATGGGTATGAATGATATATTCATAGGTGTAAGGAGCAATATATTACTGTCCTCACCCTTACCTTTCATTGGACAGGCTTATTCACTAGTAATAAAGGATGAGAAGCAGAGGGAGATTCATGCTACCCCTACATATCCAGGAGAATCAGGATCTTTCCTTACTGCAAACCAGCAGGAAAATGGCAGAAGGTTTAATAAAAATAAGGGACAGAAAGGAGGTTTTGATCCTAGAAAGAATGCTGAAATTTGTTGTTACTGCAAAAAACCTGGGCATACTATTTATAAATGTTATAGAATTCATGGATTGCCTGCAGATTTTGAGTTCACTAAGCAGAGGAAGTTTCAAGGGAATATATAGGCAAATGTTGTGTTTAATACAAATGACCAGGGAATCCGAGGAAACACTGATGAAGCAGGAACAAAGTCACTTACCGAGGAAAATGTGACACAATTATTGCAGCTTCTACAACAGGTCAACATGGGACAGCAAGGTGCAGGAACCTCTGAAGCCTCTACAAATCTGAGTTGTGCTGGTATAGCCAATTTTTTCAATTCTTTTGCCTGTTTCATTCAAATTAATAGTGAATCATGGATATTAGATAGTGGAGCAACTGAGCATATGACTTTTAACATAAATTTCTTCATTAACTATAAAGCCTTACGTAAACCTGTCATGGTCAATCTTCCTAATTCACATAGTAAAAGTTACCCATTCAGGTTCTATTGCATTGCTACCAAATCAAGTTTTGCACAATGTACTCTATGTGCCTTCTTTTAGATTCAATCTGTTGTCTGTGCACAAATTGTGCAAACAACTTCAACAATATATTCTTTTCACTCCTGATTCTTGTTTTCTGCTGCAGGGCCCTTCACTGAAGAGCCCTCTGAAGATTGGTAAAGAGATAGGAGGACTCTTCATTCTCAAGTCAAGAGTAGCTGCCCCAAGTTTTAGAAGTCTCCCTAAGTCTAGTACTTCTGTACCTAGGCAGAGTTTACATTTTGTTCCAGCTTTTAATTCTTGTTTTGCTTTTTCTGGTTCCAATGTAAAGAAAAGCTATGGCATTATTGGTTAGGCCATATGCCTTTGAGTAATATGAAGAAAATTTCTGATGTTTCTGTTCCTTCATGTTTTACTCATTCTACTGCTTGTCTTATTTGTACTATGGCTAGACAATCCAAGCTTCCTTTTCCTTCAAGTTCTATATCAACCAAAGAGATCTTAGAACTAATCCATGTGGATACTTGGGGACCCTACAAGGATCCTACCTATTATAGTTATAGATATTTTCTCACTATAGTTGATGACTACAATAGAGGGACTTGGACTTCTTTGCTAAGTAACAAGTCCAATGATTTCACTGTGTTAAAATCTTATTTAGCCACGGTAGAAAGGCAATTTCATACAAAAGTCAAGATAATCAGATCAGATAATGCTTCTGAATTGGGTTCTGGAAGTATTCAAACTGATTTTTATCTTTCCCAAGGGATTTTACATCAAACCAGCTATGTGTCCACTCCACAACAGAATGGAGTTGTGGAGAGAAAGCATAGGCATTTACTAAAGACATCTAGAGCTCTTTTGTTTCAATCTCATTTACCTATATCATTTTGGGGGGATTGCTTGCTCACAGCCACTTACCTAATCAACAGATACCCTTGTAGAGTACTACGGTTCAGAACTCTTTATGAAGTACTTTTTCAAACCAAGCCTAACTACTCCCATTTAAAATACTTTGGTTGTCTATGTTTTGCCTCCACCCTTTCAAGACACAGATCCAAATTTGATTCAAGGGATGTTACTTGTGTGTTTCTAGGCTATCCATATGGCAAAAAGGGTTATAAGGTGTTTGATTTGAAAACATCAAAAGTTTTTATTTCTAGAGATGTAATATTTCATGAGGAATTTTTTCCCTTTGCTTCTCTTAACTCTGATTCTACAGGGGTTTCTTATCTGCCAAAAGCTCCTTTGAACCACTCATTTCCCTCAACCCCTGACTCATCCTCAACTTTAGTTTCTTCTGATAACCAACCTACTGCTCCCATTTCTTCTCCTAATCCTACTGTCTCATCTACTTCTACCCTGGTACAATTCTGTTTCCTAATGGCCCTTTACCGGTTGGATCATTATCAAGCAGTATTTCTTCATTATCTTCACCTATTTCCCAACCTATTATTGATACTCTAATTAGAAAATCTACCAGACCTTACAATCCACCTACATACCTCAAATATTACATTTGTAATGCTCTTCACCTCTCAGATGTCAGAACTACCTGTTTTCTTGCCCCTGTCTCTCCTCCATCTTTGTTCTTTAGTAACCTTTCCAATTCTAATCAACATATGCTCAATTCTCTATCTAATTTGCATGAACCTATTAGTTATTCACAGGCTGCACATCACCTAGGGTGGCAGCAAGCCATGGAAAAGGAAATTGCTGCTCTTGAGCTCAATAAAACTTGGGAAGTCACTGAATTACCTCCAGGCAGGAAGGCTTTACCTTACAAATGAGTGTACAAGGTAAAGAAATGCTCAGATGGTAGTATGGAAAGACTGAAGGCTAGATTGGTGGTAAGGGGTGATATACAGAGAGAGGGGATTGATTTTAATGAGACTTTTTTCCCCGGTGGTCAAGATGACCACCATCAGATGCATTTTAGCGGTTGCAGTTAAGAAATATTGGGGTCTTTATCAATTGTATTTGAACAATATGTTCTTATATGGCGACTTAAACGAAGAGGTCCATATGAAATTTCCAGTTGGTTTTACACCATCTTCTCCTAATCATGTTTGTAAGTTGAAGAAGTCAATTTATGGCCTTCGTCAAGCTTCTCGACAATGGTATTCTAAGCTTACTACTGCTCTTAATTTCAAGGGATATACACATTAATTAAACGATTTTTCTTTGTTCTTTAAACAGACAGATTCATCTATTTCTCTCGTGGCTGTTTATGTCGACGACATATTGCTAACAAGGAGTGATCTTAAGGAATTGACAGAATTGAAAGAATTTTTACATCATGAGTTCAGAATAAAGGATCTTGGGCACTTACATTATTTTTTGGGAATGGAAGTTGTACGAGAGCCTCATGGTCTGATTTTTTCTCAATGGAAGTTCACCCTTGATTTGCTGAAGGAATTTGATTCTCTACACAAGTCGCCTATCTCTTGCCCTCTCGACCCATCTGCTTGACTACTTGCTCAAACTGGTGAATCCATTCCTGATCCGACCTTGTATCGCCATTTGTTGGGCAAACTAAATTACTTGACGTATACAAGGCCGGATTTATCCTACACTGTACAGCATCTTAGCCAGTACATACAGGATCCTAGATAGCCTCATCTCAATACTGCTCTTCGTGTTCTCCGTTATTTGTTGAAGGATCCTGGTCTTGGACTCTTTATGTCTTCTTCACCTTCATACCAGCTCCTTGCATTTTGTGATTCCGATTGGGCCACTTGCCCCAACTCGAGGAAATCTGTTAGTGGATTCTACAACTCTCTTGGCTCATCCCCAATTTCACGGAAATCGAAAAAGCAAATATCCATTTCTCTTAGCTCTGCAGAAGCTGAATATCGCTCAATGCGACGAGTTGTGGCTGAACTCACTTGGTTGGTACGCCTATTTCATGATCTTTCCATTCCAATTTCACTTCCTGTTCCTCTCCATTCAGACAGCCAAGCATCTATTCACATCGCAAAAAACCCTATTTTTCACGAAAGAACCAAACACGTCGAATTAGATTGTCATTTCGTGAGACATCAGTTCCTTGCCGGTATGATTTCACTCTCATATGTCCGCTCATCATCTGAGCTCACAGAACTATTTACCTAGTCGCTCACTAGGCCGATTCCACCCCATCTCTTACACAAGTTGGTTGTCCTTTCATCCCCTTCCAACTTGGGGGGGGGGTGTTGGTACTGAAAATGACATCGATTTTTCCGATGAAGGTTTGAAGAAGGAGAAAGAAGATGTCTGAAGAAATGTATTCCCTAGGATACACTTTTGGTTTATGTCTGAAGAAGAGTGTACATGTATTGGGTCAGATTTTTGGACTTGGTCTCAACCTCAAACGGGCCACATTTATTGGGACTCATTTCTACATCAAATGGGCCTTGCAGACTCAGTTATTTCGTTGGCCCATTCTGAAGACAAATCAAATGCTACATGATAGATATTTTACATAGTAGAAGGAATTATTCTTTTGTAAATATTCCTTTAGTCTGTTATAGAGTTTGTTACAATACCTGTCAGAAATAAGCTAGTAGAATACTGCCACTTGGAAAATTTTGTTTAGACTAGATTCTATTATTTTTGTATATATACTCTACACTGTACAAAGAAATATACACAGAAAATTTCCAAAATCTCTTCTCCTTTATTTTCTTTAGAAACATAGAATATTATCAATCTATTGGATACTTTATTACCCTAAATATTCATGTTTAATAAATTACCCTATATTAAAATATTTATCAGATTATTCAAGTAGTTAGTTGGAGTTAGTTAGTGGTTAGAGTTAGTTAATTCTCTGTTAGTGTTAGTTCCTGCCAGCTGTACAAATGCACGTGTATATATACCCTATGAGGTATTAGTAAATAGTTTTGAGCTTCTCTTTATAACCTTCTCTGTTTCTCTTCTTCTTCATTCTCTTATACAATTCTAGAAGCTTCCACATATGCCACGGCAGACATGGCTGAGCTCCAATGCTCTGCTTTCAGCTCCGATCTTTACATGGTATCAGAGCGAGGTCAATCTCGTAGATAGATTTTATTTCTATAGTCTCATTTCGTCTTCTCTTTTTTTTATTTCGCCGGATATTTGAATTTAGACCTAATCTCGAGTTTGTCGTCTCATCTGCTTGTTGTTGAGTTATCTAATAGCTGAGAGTTGAAAAATCCTTTTGTTTTCTCCCTCAATTGCTGTTGTTATGGCTGTAACTGATCATGGCGATTTGACCAATGTAGAAACTGCTGCAACAGTCACTCCGGTGGGCATAGGATTTGATCCTAGTGATCCTTTGTACCTTTATCCATCTGATAACCCAGAAGCTATGCTAGTTTCAACTGCGTTTGATGGAATAAGGTACAAATCTTGGAGGAGAAGTGTGTTGAGAAGTTTGTCTGTGAAAAACAATTAGGTTTCATAAGCGGAGAGTGCAAACAACCAGATCCTTCGTAACCACAATTTCGACAATGGGAACGTTGTGATAATATGGTGACATCCTGGATTCTAAACTCACTCTCTAAGGAAATTACAGATAGTGTAGAATATGCAAGTGATGCTGTTGAGCTTTGGAAGGAATTGGAGGATCGGTATGAACAAACTAATGGAGCTAGGTTGTATCAAATAAGAAAGAGATCAATGATCTCTCCCAAGGAACTCTTGACTAAGGGTGTTCATAAAAACCCGAAAAAGCGAACCAAATCGAAAATCAAACCAAACCGACCAAAAAAACCAATACTTTTTGGTTTGGTTTGATTTTGGTGTTGAATTTTAAAAATCGATCAAATTTGGTTTGGTTTTGGTTTTAATCAGAAAAATACCGAACCAAACTGACTATAGGATTAGCTATTTCAAATTTATTAGTACACTTATATATATGTATATTTTTATATAAAGTTCCAAAAAATTTATGGTAAATATTAATAGCTTGCACTTTTAGTATAGTTCTTTACATTTACATTCTAGTTTGATTGGTAGTTTTCTTTTGTTAAGTGTAAGAATCCACTTCATGTTAAAAATAATATATTTTTAATTGAGTCCTTAAATTATTCATCGCTATTTGATTAAATTATCATCAATATATCTTGGTAAATAATAGATTTCTCAAAGGAAAATTGATTTGATAGTGTTACGTTGAAAATGTGGTCGTCGGAATATGTGTTTGGTAGTGTATGTCTTATATTTAAGAAAAAACCAACAAATAATCAAAAAAATCAAAAAACCAACAAAATCTGACATAAACCGAATCGAGGAAAAAACGACTTAATTGGTTTGGTTTGGTTTGGTTCTAATATTTAAAAAACTGACTTACTTGGTTTGGTTTCTTTTTAGGGAAATCTCGATCCAAACCGAACCATGAACACCCCTACTCTTGACATTACTACCTATTACACTAAGTTGAAGAAGCTCTGGGAAGAACTTGCTACTTTGAATAAGAAGAATCAATGCAATTGTGTTTGTAATTGTGGGGCAAAAGAGAGCATGTACAAGGCTGAACAAGATAGGATACTAATACAATTTTTTATGGAATTAAATAAAATATACACAGTAGTTCGAGGAAGTATACTTATGATAAATCCATTACCTAATTTGGCACAAGCTTTTTCACTACTAGTTCAAGATGAAAAACAAAGAGAGATCAAGCCAAATAACCACTTAACTGTTGACTCAACTTCACTAAATGTGAGTGCTTCAAGACAGAGCTTTTTTAAGACAAACTTTCCAACAGATAACAATTATTGTGGAATTTCCAGAGGCAGACCCATACATGACTATTGCAAAAGACCAGGACATAGTAAAGAAAGGTGCTACAAGCTACATGGTTATCCACAGAACTATCTACTCAAAATTCTACTCAGAATTTTATCCCTAGGAAAATCTCTAATAAACGCAACTATGATCAAGTCAAGGTCCTAGATACAACAACAGAGAAAAGAGAGTAGTTGCAAGGGTGCAAGGAATTGCTGATGAAAACACTACTGGCAAGGAAACTGAAAACAAGGCACAAGAAGATGGCAGGAATATGAGTCTTACTCAAGAACAATATGGGTAGCTAGTAAGTCTGCTTCAGCAATTTCATGAGAGGAATGGAGATGCTGGGAAATCATCAGAAGCTCTTACTCATCTAGTGTAAATGCTGCCAACTTTGCAGGTATGATAGTGTGCACTTCTTCCATTGATTTTGCTAAACTTCCTTGCAAATGCTTTGAGTCCAAAACTGACACATGGATACTGGATTCAGGGGCTTCCAATCACATTACCTTTAATAAATCTCTATTGTATAACATTCAATTCCTACCTTATCCCCTTCTAGTAGTCTTTCCCAATGGATACAAAGTCAAAGTGTCTGAAATTGGTGATGTTGTTATTACATCCAAAATAGTATTACAGAAAGTTCTTTTTGTTCCCTCTTTTAAGTTCAACCTGGTATCTATCTATTGGTTAACCAAACATCTCAAAGTAATGGCATCATTCACTGACAATACTTGTCTTTTGTAGGCCCCTTCAGTGAAGAGGCCTCCGGAGATTGGTAAAGTGAGGAATGGCTTGTACCTTCTTTGCTCCAAGTGCCTGAGAGAAAATAACACTTCTGTGACCTTCAATCATTCATGTGATATAAATAGTCCTTCCTTGAATAATCTTCAGTATTATCTGCCTTCATTTGTTAATAAGCCATCTCTGAATCAAATGTAGAACATTCCTACTTCTTGTACTTCTACTTTGAATAATGGCTTGTTTAAATTTGTATCATGTTTCTCCAACAGTGTAAATATATTGTGGCATAATAGACTTGGACATGTACCATTTGGAAAGATGAAACACATCTCCACCATAGCTGCTGATTTTTCTCTAAAACAACCATTCATATGTACAATTTACCCCATGGCCAGACAAACAAGACTTCCCTTCCCTCAGAAAGTCAGTACTTCTTCCAAAAACTTTGAATTGCTTCATGTGGACCTATGAGGACCCTATCATGAACATACTCATGAAAAATACAATTACTTTATCACTATAGTGGATGATTACAGTAGAACTACTTGGACTCAACTACTAGCATGCTAGAGTATTGCTCTACAGACAATCAAGGTTTTCATTTCCATTGTTGAAAACCAGTTCAAAACCAAAGTCCAATCCATTAGGTCTGATAATGGACTAGAACTTAATAACCAAGAAACCAATGTTTTTTTCCAGTCAAAAGGTATTGTACACCAAAGAACATGTCCTTATACACCACAACAAAATGGAGTGGTAGAGAGAAAATACAGATATTTTCTTGAAACAGCTAGAGCCTTGCTTTTTCAGTCCAAATTGCCTTTAAAGTACTAGGGGCAGGGGGATGTGTCATGACAACAACTCACATTGTAAATAGACTACCCACTACATATCTCCAAAATAAATCTCCATTTGAAGTATCGTATGACAAACAACCAGATTACACACAGTTGAGAAGTTTTGGTTGCCTGTGTTTCCCTACAACACCCAAGGTCCACCTAAACAAGTTTGAACCAAGGTCTATTACACATGTTTTTCTAGGCTACCATTTTGGTGTCAAAGGTTATAAAGTTCTGAACCTATCAACAAAGATAATATATATCACCAGAGATGTTGTATTTCATGAGTCCATTTTTCCTTTTGGAATCCATTTCAAGTCCAAATCTGAGTCACTTCCCACATACTTTGATGTTACTTCCTCTGATGAACCTACTAACCAGAATGATGTTGCAGAGATGTACACAAATGATTCCTAATTTGATATCACACATATGAATTCACCTAGTTCAGATGATCCAGTGTCTACTCCACCTTCTTCATCCCTTTCACCTTCTACTTCTCCAGTTCCAACTTCTCTTCCTAGCACCTCTGCACTATTTCCACCACATCCACCTCCATTAACTGATTCTTTACTAGTACATCATCCTCCCACACTCTTGAGAAGGTCATAAAGAGAACACAAAACTCCTGTCTATCTAAAGGATTATATCCACAAAATCAGCAATACTAATGAAAACTATTTTTCTCTCAACTCTTTGTTCTTTAAGTGTCACCACATAGCCCATGAATCAATGAATCCTAGTAGTCAGGCTTTGGTAAATAGTGTTTGTAATGTTAGTGAGCCATCTTCTTTTGAGAAAGATGCTGCCAGCCCTGCTTGGCAGGCAACCATGATTTAAGAGTGTGAGGCTCTTTATGCTAATAATACCTGGAATCTAGTTCCTCTCCCGTATGATAAAAAGGCAATAGGTTGTAGATGGGTTTACAAAATAAAATACAGGTGTGATGGCACAATAGAAAGGTATAAGGTCAGGCTTGTTGTGAAAGTCTATACTCAATAGGAAGCTGTAGATTTCACAGAAACATTTTCTTCTGTGGTGAAAATGACCACATTGAGAACTTTAATTGTAGTAGCAATAAAGCACAGTTGGGCAATGTTCCAGTTGGATGTCAATAATGCCTTTCTCCATGGGTATTTACATGAAGATGTGTATATGCAGATTCCACCAGGCCTCATGGTGGAAGACAAGTCACTGGTTTGCAGGCTGAATAAGTCTTTATATGGGCTCAAACAAGCTAGTAGACAATGGTATGAGAAGCTAACTGAGGCTTTGTGCTCTAAAGGTTTCAGTCACTCATTAAATGACCATTCATTATTCCACAAACAGCGTGGAGATTCAGTAGTTTATGTTGCACTCTATGTAGATGACATCTTGGTTACAGTAACAGACCTGGAGGAAATACTGCAATTGAAAACCTTTCTTCATGACAAGTTCAAGATAAAGGACCTAGGTAATTTGCACTACTTCTTGGGCCTAGAAGTATTGTACAAGCCTGATGGTGTGATCATCTCTCAAAGGAAATTTGTTCTGGATCTATTGAAAAAGTACAATTGTTTGGACTATGTTGCCTTCAGCTCCCCACTTGATCCTAATGCAAAACTTAAAGCCAAGGAAGGAAAGCCTTTGGATGATCCAACCTTTTATAGGAAGATAATAGGGAAGCTAAATTTTCTTACTAACACTAGATTGGACATAGCTTTTGGGGTTCAACATTTGAGCCAATTCATGCAAGATCCTAGAGAGCCTCACTTAAAGGCTGCCTATCATCTGTTGAGGTATCTCAAGGGTGATCCTACTTTGGGTATCCTCATGTCCAAGTCTGAAGATTGGACTATTAGGGGCTTCTGTGACTCAGATTGGGCCTCCTGTCCAGGCACAAGAAGATCTGTAAGCGGGTATATTATTTTGTTGGGAAACAATCCACTCAGCTGGAAGTCCAAGAAGCAGGAAGTTGTTTCCTTATCTTCTGCAGAGGCAGAGTACAAATCACTTAGAAAAGTAGTTGGTGAGTTAGTGTGGCTAAGCAGACTTTTGGCTGAACTGAGAGTTCCCTCTATACATCCCATTCCAGTGTTCTGCGATAGCTTGTCAGCCCTGCACATAGCAAGAAATCATGTGTTCCACGAACGCATCAAACATATCGAAGTTGACTGTCACTTTGTGAGGAAACAGTTGCAAGAGGGTCTCATCTCATTGCATCACATAGCGACTGATCAACAACTTGTAGACATTCTTACCAAGGCTTTAACAGGCGTCAAACATTCAGGTGTTTTGGGCAAGTTGGCAGTGTTTTCACCACCTCCAACTTGATAGGGGGAGGGCATTAAGATATTTATCAGATTATTCAAGTAGTTAGTTGGAGTTAGTTAATGGTTAGAGTTAGTTAATTCTTTGTTAGTGTTAGTTCCTGCCAGCTGTACAAATGCACGTGTATATATACCCTATGAGGTATCAGTAAATAGTTTTGAGCTTCTCTTCATAACTTTCTCTGTTTCTCTTCTTCTTCTTCATTCTTTTATACAATTCTTGAAGCTTCCACATCTGCCATGGCAGACATGGCTGAGCTCCAATGCTCTGCTTTCAACTCCGATCTTTACACCCTACTTACACAAGTTTCGTTTACAAAATATATACATTCCACCTTAAAAGGCTCCCAATCCATTATTAGTGCCTTTAATCAAGGGATTTAGTTATACCTTTTTCCTTTTTCTCTCCTATTTCCCTTTTCTCTCCGGATCTTACACCATTGCAGCAATTTAAGCCAACTACTATATCCCTTGATTTTAGTTTCCAATTTTAGTAAAATAAAAATATCCCTCACAAGCTTCCTAATTTTCCCTCCATCCAATTCATCTATCTTTGCATAACTTATATTTAAGTGCAACGTAGAGGTTGTTGTTGTTGTTGTTGTTATAGGAGTTGTTTTCATGGTGATATTTGAAGTGGTTTCTGGACTTCTTTTAATAGCCACATTTGGCAGAATTCCGCGCTAGGGCTTGGATTAATCCCCCAGATTGTTCTAAGGAGGAAAAGGGAATTTTTTTGTCTCTCTATATTGATAACTAACGTAACCAACTCGTAATAGTACTTCCTTTTGTGTGCCTGTGAACAAAATAGATTACTTCCTTTTATTTCTGGAATCAATATTATTTGGAGGGCAAATAACTAAACAAAACCCAAATCCTCTTGGCTAGAATTTTTCATCTTCTCCTGTGTGTCCTCAGTCCTCTCATAAGTATGTTACCTGGTTCAGGAAGTTCAATTCAGTCAAGTGATATATTTCATTTTTGAGGTTTTGGGAGGAAAACAAGAGCGCACTTAAATACAAGTTATACTGCTTGTGTTTATAACTTATTTATAATTTTCATACATTATTTCTATCCAGTTATATACAACTACAATATCATACCACTTAAATACAATTTTTATACATTATGTCTTTTGTATATTTTATATCTAATTTATACATAGTAAAAACAAATTTCATACAACTAATTATATATTATACAACTTATCTACAACTTATATACAACTTAGCTACAACTTTCATACATTATTTCTACTCAATTATATACAACTATAATATCATACAACTTAAATATAATTTTAATAAAATGTTGTTCAAATTTCATACAATGGTTAAATAAAAAAAATATATATATAAACAACAGAATATAATTTTTCTAGAATTTTAATATAATTTCGTAGAGTTTCAATCTGAAATTCAGCCAAAAACAAGTTTAATATTTAGCCAAAAACAAGTTTAATATTTACCAGAAACCCCTCAAAATTGAGATATAAACTCCAAATCATATTCCCAATTATTTGCAACAACATCTAATCCACACAAATAACGATTTTTGAAAACCCAAATTCGAATTCAAAACTTCAAAGTTTTTTAATGGCTGTTAATGTTGGAATAGCTGCTCTCTTTTCCTTTGCTTTACATTACTGAAATTAGGGATTGAGAGATAGAGAGAGGCGTAGAGAGAATTCCCAATTCTTTGCAACAACATCCAATTCAAACAAATAATATTTTTTGAAAACCCAAATTCGAATTCAAAGTATCAAAGCTTTTTAATGGTTGTCAATGGTGGAATCGTGGGTAGGTGCAAGATACGTGGGGGAGTAGGATGAGATGTGGAGATAGAAATGTGGGGGAGTGGAAGATATGTTAGAATAATTTTATGACACTAATTATTATTATTACAACAACAACAACAACAACCCAGTATAATCCCACTTAGTGGGGTCTAGGGAGGGTAGTGTTTACGCAGACCTTACCCCTACCCTGAGGTAGAGAGGCTGTTTCCAAATAGACCCCCGACATCCTTCCTTCCAAGAACTTCTCACCTTGTTCTTGGGGAGACTCGAACTCACAACCTCTCGGTTGAAAGTGGGGGTTGTTTACCCCTCAGAGCAACCCCTCTTATCATTAATTCCCTTAAAATGTACATAAATAATAATTGGGTATGTAATAAACAATTATAGTAAAACTGTAGAGAGAATAATATAGTTTCATATAGTATATAGGAATGTAAAAATCTCTTATCTATCAATACCGACAGAAGCCCCGCAATAATAATTGTAGCAAATTGTACTCATTTGTCTGTCATTTCATTCATATTCAGAGTAATTTGAGCTAAATAAAAAATAACCTAGAGCTTAGAAGATATCTCTCTCACTTGTTCGTTCTAGACTAGATTATGGTAATATTAACGTAGCTCGCTTAATATGACATCAGTTCATGTTAGGCCAATTAGCTTTAATGCGTGATTACGTATTATTGTCATGACAAACTATATATGATCAATGTTAAATAAAATTTGGTAAAAAACACATAAATATGTGGTAAAAATTTAAGACGAACATTGTTAAACAAATATAATTTGCAAAAGAAAGCATTACACATATTGTGTCACGACCCAAAATCCATTGAAAGTCGTGATGGCACCGGACATCACTGTCACGCAAGTCAACACAAAGAAGTTAATTAAATTCTCATTTTAGTATTTTTGAAATCATTTCTTTTCCTTATATTTAAAGAATAAATAATGAATTTCACTGAATAAATAATGATGTCTTTAACAAAATTAAATATTGAATAATCCCATAGCCATCCTAGAACACGTAAGTGCATGAGCAATTTTTAGGAAATAAAGTACAATGCGATAACTGTCCGGAATACAATTGGACAGAAAAGAAATACAATACTCTGAAAGAGACTTTGCTGGCTGCGGGTCGTCTCGAAAGATGCAACTCACCTAAGTTTCCATGTCAACCATGCCGCTGTGCCCAACGAGGCCACTAAACGTACATGTACCTGTGCAATAAAAATACACATCAAGTGTAGTATGAGTATAAAAATAACGCGTACCCAGTAAGTATCTCGTCTAATCTCGAAGAAGTAGTGACGAGAGGTCGACTTCGACACTCACTAGTAGTCCAGTAAATAAATACCAAAATGTGTAGAAGCATGAATTTTATAAAGTGATTTCAAACTCAATAATCATGAAGTAGGCAAACAATTCTTTTGATAACAAGAGATTTCCAAAATTTGTATCGCATCATTCATCAATTTATCTCAGGCTAGAGAGGCAATATCATTGCTTATAAATGTCAAGGCAAGCAATACAAGCATGCGCAAATCATACCGAGGTCGTACGATCCGATCCAACATAATTATAAAATATGCACTGCTAGAGGGTCGAATGGAGCAAACCATAGATGCATCTATTACCCCGCTCGCGAATCATATATGCAAGCGGTCAAATTATAAATAAAAGAAATACTCCTCTCGCAAATCGTACATGCGACGCGGGTATGCATAGAAACACACATCCAAACAGTCAATCAAGACTTCATCAGGGACCAATTACCCGGGGGAATAGAGAACTTTTCTTTCAACACTCAAGAAAGTGATATTTAGCCATTTCCAAATTTATTTACTAAGTTTGATCTGATTTAAGCCTCTTAATTTGTCAATAAGTTACAAGTACGGCAAGTAAAGCATGTTTTTGGGTCCTAGACTACCCGGACTTATGCATAATAGTAGCTACAAACAGACTCTCATCACCTCGAACGTATGTAGCGCCCAAAAATAGGAGCACATATTTAATTATTTTACCTATGGGGTTAATTCCCTCTTACAAGGTTAGAAAGGAGACCTACCTTGCTCCGAAGTTTAAAAATAGGCTTCCAAGCCCTTCTGACGACTCAAACCAATGCACAACTGTCACGACCCGAATTTTCTACCTTCGGGAGTCGTGATGACGCCTACTAATGGGAGCTAGGAAAGCCAAGTTTAATTACTTTTTTTATTAACAACCTCATTCTCTTTAACAATTATCGGTAACAATATAAAAGCAACGAAATTAATTAAGTAAGCGGAAGTCTTAAATTAAAGAAAACTGAATAGAAATGCAGAAAATTCAACATAAGCCTCTACCCAAGACTGGTGTCACAACACTCACGAACTACTAAGAGTACTAAATACAATGTCTGAAAGAAATGTAACTGTTTGTCTCGAGTACAAGGAGATAACAGACTATAATAAAGGATAGAGGAAACGCCGGGCCTGTGGACGCCTGCAAGGCTACCTTGGTATCTCACTGGACTGAAGGTTGGCTCCCGTGCTACTGCTATTGCTGTCCAGAACCTGGATCTGTAAAAAAGAGCACAGAGTGTAGTATCAGCACAACCGACCCAATGTGCTGGTAAGTGTCTGGCCTAACCCCGACGAGGTAGTGATGAGGCTAGGACCAGACTCCAGATAAACCTATGCAGATATATATACAAGTACAACAGAGAAATAGCAAGAATAAACAATTCAAGCGGGGAAAGGGAACATGCTTCAGGGGCAACAAATAGAAATAAAATATCGGGAATAATAGAGCGTACATCTATAGTGCACCTTCTAATACAAAATAAAGAAATAAGACAACTTTCATAATCAACTCATCTTGTTGCAGGCGTGCAACCCGATCCCATTTCTCAATATCTCATGGTAGGCGTACCACCCGTTCCCATTTCAACATCACTTGTGGTAGGCATACCACCCGCTTCCTTTTCAATATCACTTGTGGTAGGCGTACCACCCTCTCCCATTTCAATATCATCTGTGATAGGCCAATACTGGAAAACGATAGAATTCCGACCGTCAAAACGGTCGGAAATCGGTCGAAAATCACGAATTTTTGACTATTTTCCGATCGAAATTGGTCGGTCGGAAATCTATTTCTGACCTAATTTGTCGGTGATTTTCGACCAAAGTTGTCGGAACGTTCAAAAGGCAAAATGACCAAATATTCTCAAACTTCCGACCAAAGTGGTCGGAATTTACCGACCGAATCAGTCGTAATAATATAAATAAAAATAATTATTTATTTAAAATTAAATAATAAAAATATATAATTTTCGACCGAATCGGTTGGAAATTAATAATTAAAAAATAAATTTTATTTAATTTCTAACGGAATCCGTCGAAAATGATTAAATATTAATTATTTTTAAAAAAATTTGGGGAGCTGTCCGATTGTTTCCGTCGGAAATCAGTCGGAATTTTCTGTAAAATTAGGTAGAATTCTGCCCAATTTTGAGCTAAACCACCTGTCAAATTATTACAATATAATATCACCAACAATACCAACCATTAACACAATCTAAACCAACAATACCAACCATTAACACAATCTAAACCAATAATACCAATCATTAACACAACTTAAACCAACAATATCAATTATTAAACCTAACTATTTTGGGCATAAAAGCATCAAAATAGTAGCCAACATTCAATGTTAAAAATAAAAACATAAAGTTATCTCTCACAATCAAGTTTACCGATTAACCAAAACATCACAACTAAACTACTACACATTAGATTCAGTTTATTAATCCTCATCATCAAGTAGATTATGCCCATGTTTTCTCATGAATTTTGCATCTTAACAAATGTTCCGAATTGGGAGTCCAATTGTTTAGTCAAATCACGAATTTTCTTTCTCATATCTTCCACAATGAAGCCATATCATCAGGTATTGGTTGAGTTGAAAGAGACTGAGTTTGTTGTCATTCGTCCACCCTTATATGATAATCTTCCTGAAATGAAAACATAACTTCTGCTCCCTTGTGGTAGGCGTACCACCCGCTCCCTTTTTAATATCACTAGTGGTAGGCGTACCACCCGCTCCCTTTACCTTCAACACCATACACAATGTCACACCTCTTATTTCCGAAAAAAAAACTTTTATCGGCTTTTACTATACCCCGGGAAGGGATATAATAAGAAAGGAGTTTTTCCAATGTAAGGACAATCGAAACAGGATTCGTTTATATTTAAGATTCAGAGTCGCCACTTGGGAGATTTATGGTGTCCCAAGTCACCGGTTTGAATCCCGAATCG
>MU771844.1:7496-19741 GCA_026770625.1 Nicotiana glauca | reverse complement strand
TTACTTAGTCACTATCATTTTATTATTTAATGTTAGTGCATCGTAATAATTAATACAAATATTATTTGTCAAACTCTATATATATATATATTATATATATATTTTCTTCTACTTATTATTCCATATATAAATGCATAACTAGATATTAATTTTTATAATAGTATAATATAATATAATTTATTATAAATTATTAGAATTATGTAAGCATAGTAAAATTTAAAGAGAAAAGGGACTTTTAAATGTAAATTAGATCATCTTGGTAAAGTTTAATGTTATTTAAAATGGGGCCAATTTTATAACTTTTTTTCAGATTTTTAGACCCCATAGATCAACTAAAATAGCCCATAAAATAGCCCATACCCGCCAGCCCATCTACCTAACTCTTTCATCTATATGGACTCCACATAAGCGACACATAAGCCTCCACATCAGCGCCACATAGGCGCCAACGGTACAAATCTCATGACCCACACACTCCTAGCACATGCTCTCCTCACCCCTACACACTTTGACCCCACACCTTGCCACATGGATTCATCAGATCTAGTCTATTTTGAATTAATGGTCAAGATCATCTCTTTTATCTTCTAGAGAATTTCAAATAAATATTTTCTTTATTTATTTCATTACACCTTATTTATTTATATCAAGATTAATCCCAGCCATTAGATGCATTTAATCCAACGGATGGATTTATTTCTAAAAAATTAAAATTAATTTTGACTAGGTTCATCTCTTTCCCTCTTTCAACGAAAACCAGCGTTCTTTTGTCTGCCATGGCAGAAAGAGTTTTGGCTCCTTCTATTTTCTTGGCAAAATTTGACTTCCAGATCTTATAATCAGAAATTTGTATAGCTATTCTAAGGAATCATCTGCAAAATAAAGTACTTTGATTCAAGAATTCAAATTCGTTTGCTATTTATAATGAAGACGATAGAGGTAAAAGGGTTCTCTTTCTTTTGTATTTCTCCAAGATTTCACAATTTTGGCAATCGAATCTCTGCTCCCTCTGCCCATATCGTCCTTTTTTCTTTCTTCTACACGCGATTTCAAATGGTTCTTGAGCCGTTTGAAACTCTAACCCTTCAAGAATCCCGCCCAAATCCATCCCTAGAGAGCCCTAATTCATCTTCTATAAATACCAAACTTGGTGAAGATTTTCAGCAACTTTGAAACCCACAACTTTTTACATTCTTTTCCGGTTCTCTTTCTCTGATTTCTTACTCATTGGGGTCACGCCTTAAAGGCATGTTTTGGTGTTGGCGGCGTACTCAGTTTGGAATTTGACGATCCTTCGAGTTTGCGAGGTAGAGCCCGGAGATAGTAGACCTTGACGCGACCCAGTTCCTGCCCACAAAAAGGTTAGTAACTCTAGAATCTTTTCTTCCCATCCTGTTGTAATAAGATATATAATGAGCCTTTGTTCCTGTTAGAAGCATACATACTGGGCTATTTAATTTTTGTTTTTATTTTTATGTAGAGGTCATGATCTAGGATTCATATTTGTGATTATATATTCTGTCCGTATAAAATTTGAACAAGAGTGAATATGTCTTCTGTTGGTTTCAAGATATAGCACCTTAGGAGGTTAGCTTTTTTCGTACATCAGAAACTTTGTTCTAGGTGAAATGTAGTTTTGGAAATCATGTTCGGTCCCGTTCTAGTTTCTATATGGTTAGAGACTTATTTGTGCTTCAATGTCGTCCTTCCTACAGATTTGATAGTAGTAAATTAGAAGTCATTATTATTTATAAGATTTAATCCTTTCCTTAGTTGGGAGAAAAATACGGCCTATTGTGTTTTCAAAAAGAATAAAATCACATTCATATTGGAGTCCTGACTGTTGACTTTTATTTTATAACATATGTACATGCTTATAAGAATTGCTCCTTGTAAAGATTTGTAAATCTACTTTATATTTGTTATGATGCTTTAAACCTTTAAAAAATGATTTCGTTGGTTATAGCCATGATTAGTATCTTATTTAGGTGTTATAGAAAGTGAAAGATCAGTTATGTTGGATAGAGTAAGGTGGATATTGTTTTAAGAACCCTTTTCTCCCGTGGTTTCGGGTATTATAGCAAAAATTGATTGGACACATATTCCTGTTAAGAATGTGGTTTTGCAAAGGACATATGAGATTCTGTTGGTTGTCATTATCATCTTCGACTAAAACCATGCTTATGAGGGTAAATTGAGGTGTTCATATGAGCAGAAGAATTTCCGGGCTACACTCAGAACGATCTGTATCAATTAGTTTTAAGGAGTCAAATTTAGGATCTTTTCATGTGTATTAAACATCTTGAGCTAGGCATCTATTTTGGTAAAAGATTGAAGGAACCTGTATGTTTTAAAGAAACTATTGTCTCGGCTTTAGCTTAGAAAGGAAGTCTTCCATATGAAGCAATTATTATTTTTTTATTATACGACTTCTCTACTAAAGTTGTTATTTCTTTCAAAAGAGAATATATAGTGCCTGCTTTGCAATGAAAAAGGATGTGAAAGTTGGTTTTGTTTTGTGAAGCTAACGTTTTAGTAATAAATGATAACTAAGTTATATACTAAAGTGAATCATCATCAGTAATAATGCAAGAGCTTAAGGATGTTAATGAAGGTTGTTTATTTGCTGTTAATGTCCTGTTATGGATCAAAAGAAGTATAATAGTTTTTGTTGCCTTTATATGCTATTACTGTTAAAGGATGTCTCCTAATTCTTTATCTTTATTTCCTTTTTACATGTACACTATGGAGCAAATGGAGTCTTAAATCGAGACTCTCGCAGTGGGGTCTCATAGAGACTCAACGCTATCACCACCACATGGAGTCATTGCATACCATCTTTCTTAGAGCACTGGATAGCGAGAAAAACAAGCGAAATGCTTGGGATGCCTATGGCGTCTTTCATTTCTTTTCCTTATCACTCGTGCTATTTGACATTTACTTGTGTGATTTAAGTTTATCTCCAATTTCTAGGGTCATATGTTAAAATTCGTGTGAGCATAGTATGTTTACTCTTATTGTCGATTTGGTACTATCTTAGTCATACCAATGTTGCCTTTAGATTTCTTAAAATTACTCTTCTAAAAAACTTTCCGGTCAAAACCTTCTCTAATGGCGATAATAAACACGAGATGTTTAGTTCCAGCTAAACTGTTTTATTATTATTATTATTATTATTTTAAAGAACACATGTTAAAACAGTATTTCTTTCCTTTAACGATAATCTAACGTAATAACTTTTTCTTTCAAAAGCATTCTGTTTTAGAAATATCTTAAATTGTTGGTTTCATCAAATCAAAACTAGTTTGTTACACCCATTATATCCTTAAACGGTTTAAACATTTTACATAAAGTATAAGTAGCTAAATCTTATTTTATTTGTGGCATTTACACAAATTACGGATTTTATCTTACATCAATTTTAAGTTTTTAAAATCAATAATTTGAATTTAACTTCAAATCTGTCAATGGCCAATTTAATTTTGCCAACATTTAATATAGATATACTTAACATTTTTCAGCAACATTTGGCCATAAGAAATTGTTCCCTTTTACAATGTTCAAGTTCAATTCATCTTAAAAATGGTCTTTAGAGCATTCTGGGCATATGTCCAACTAAAGGTTATACATATTTCCTAACATTTTAGTATATGGAATATTTTATCCCGTGTTATTTTTCAACTATGTATAAAAAATATTAAATTATGCAATTATATTAGATTAATTAACCTAAGTTTGACCGGTTAACCATAATTAACGGATCATATAGGGTGCCTTAACAACCTTCTCTATAAGATTAATTAGAACCCTTACACATACTCTTAAGTTAAGCAGATCATAAAACATAGTGAATTTTAAGCACTACTTAGCTAAAATTGGTGTCCTAATTCACCATTAAATTAATTAGGTGGCGACTCTCTTAAAATTAAGTAAATCTCATAATTGCTAATATGTTATACTCTATTTTGACCTGTGTTAAAATGGGGTATAACAAAAGGCGCTGCACCTACCGGCCTACACCGCTCATACGCCTCCCACCAATTGAAGGCTGCTCCTGAGAACTGAAAGGTAGTAAATGATACACCACTCGACTCCAAAATCCCTGTTGTTCGAAGCATACGCTGACACTTGTCGAGAAAACCCTGGGTATCCTCGCCCTGTGCATCACTGAAAGTAGGAGGTGAGAGCCTACTGAACCTCTCAAGACGATTCTGCTTATCATCTGTCATAGATGTAACCACAAAATCCTAAACCGGTGCAACCGGCTGAACTGGTGCAACCTGCTGAGCTGGTGGTGCCTCTGATGTCTGCAAACCCCGCACTACCTGCTCAGTTGTGCAAGCAGCGGGGGTCTGATTGGCTCCCCCGGCCTGCAAAGTAGCTGCTGCAGTAGTGGCTGAGACTGCTTGAGCCAGGCCAGTGCAAACTGATAGAATCTGAGCTAGGGCCTCCTGAAGACCAGGAATCACAATGGGCACAGCTGGTGCCTGAACAGGTGCTGCTGGAGTTTCTACAGCTGGGGCCTGATCCTTAGCTGGGGCAACTGGTGGGTCAACAGGTTCTGCCCCCGCGGCTCTGCCTCGACCATGACCACGTCCACGGACTCTGGTGGCCTCAGTAGGTGGTACATGTGGTCGTCCGCCACGTCTGGTAGCACGGGTCCTCGCCATATGCGAGAGAATGGAATACAGAAGTTTAGTTTGCGGATCAACAAAGTCGCACGACAAGAATTTCAAGAATATGAAGTTTTACTAAAGGTTCTGCAGCCTCTCGAGGATAAATACAGACGTCTCCATACCGATCCGCGAGACTCTACTAAACCGGCTCATGACTCGCGAGACCAAGTAACCTAGGCTCTGATACGAACTTGTCACGACCCCAACCCGGTCGTGATGGCGCACAACACATTACTAGGCAAGCCCGACCTTATTACGACAATTCCCAATACTTAAGCAGCTTTCAGATAATAACACAGGGGAAAATATTAACACATTATATTAAAAGTCTAGAAATACTGACGAATGGTGCGGAAAGCAACCAATAATACGGAACATAGTCCAGCTAGGACCCGGTGTCACGAATCTGAGCCTCTAAATACATAGTTCCAACCTACTACAGTGTCTATCTAAAAGTATAAATGCGGAAACAAAAGAAGTAAGAATAGAAGGGAGGAATCCAAGGCTGCGAACGCTGTGCAGCTACCTCGAAACTCCCTGAAATGTCTCTCCTCAACCAGACCGGATCTACTCAGCCTGAAAAGAACCTGGATCTGCACGCAAGGTGCAGGGAGTAAAGTGAGCACTCCGACCCAGTGAGTAATAAATATAAATACAGGCTAAAAGTAAGAAATCACAGAAATACACAAAGTAAACTAAACCCAATGATACAATAATAAGGGGAAAATTAACAACAGAACAACAGTTAATGAGTCAAATGCATGAATGCGATGCAATGCATATGATGGTATATTCCAGTACCCATTGCGGCATGCAGCCCTAGCCATCCATATTTATTTATCATCGACGACGCTTACTGGGGATGTGTACAGACTCCGGAGGGGCTCCTACAGCCCAAGCACAATAACAAGCCATCTCGTGGCATCAATTAATTCCTGGTGAATCATTGTTACCTGATCAATTTACATCATACAGTGTCATTGTTACCACTGCTTCAAGTCACATCATACAGTGTCATTTTTACCACTGTTTCAAAATCACTGCTGCGACGCACAGCCTGATCCATGCTCAGTCCAGAAATTAACATAAGCCCCCTGGGCATTTGTAAATCAGTAGTTCCCAGCCCGAAATATCTTTTGAGTTTTCAAAACTTAGAAGTATGGCTGAGTTTGCAAAACAGTATTTAAAACCTTGGACTGAGACCAAAAAATATGCAAAATATGCTAAAAACAGTAATATAAATCCCCGAAGGATTCTACAGGTCGGCACAAGGCCCCAAACATGGCATCAAGCCCAATTAACATCAATAAAGTATGTGTCTCAATCACCAATATGGTAGAGATACCACTCGGGATGGACCAAGTCACGATCCCCAATAGCAAAAGACCCCGCACTCGTCATAGAATGCGTGTCACGCCTCAATATAGCGTTACGATGTGAATGTCGGGGGTTTCAAACCCTCAAAATAGCATTTACATCTATTACTCACCTCTAGCCGACCAAAGACTAGCTCGCAATGCCCTTTCCTCTCGAATCGACCTCCTCGCGTGTCGAATCTGGCCAAAATCACAACGAATACATTACAATAGGCTAAGGTAATATAACCCAATCGTAAAGACTCGAAAAATATCGAAAATCACAAAATTTGCAAAACTCAAGCCCCAGGCCCACTTCTCGAAAGTCAGAAATTTTTATATTAAAATGTTCCTTATCTCGCCAAGAGTCTATACATATCAAATTCACAAGAATCGGAGTCTATTTGACCCCTCAAATCCCTAGTTAAAATCTCTTAAGTTTCAAGCCCTAACCTCCATTTTTAACCTTTAATTCCTTGGGTTTTCAGTGTTAATCCATGATATTCTAAGTCCAAGAACCCATACCTGATGAAAGCCCTCAAAACCCTCTTCAAAATCGCCCAAAACCTTCTTAGTCCGAATTGGAAATGTTGTGTTCTTTCAAAAATTCGCGAAGGTCAAATTAAATACTTCTGCCCGGTCCTTTTCGCTTCTGCGACCAAAATACCGCTTCTGCGGTTACCGCTTCTGCGGTTTTCCTTAAATCACCAAGGACCGCTTCTGCGGTGACCGCTTATGCGGACTCTAGTCCGCTTCTGCAGAAAATACCAGAACCCCAAAACCGCACCTGCGATCTTCCTTAACGCATCTGCGGAACCACCTCTGCGGTCCCTTTTTCGCAGATGCGGAAATACCAGGGACCAGCAACCTTAAAACATGCCAAAACTCCAAAACTCTCCGTTTAACCACCCGAACTCATCCCGAGGCTCCCGGGACCTCAACCAAAAACACAGAAGTGACCCAACACCTTACTCAAACTTGCTCGAACCGTCAAAACACTATAGTTACGCCAAAATCATCAAATTTCATCAAATCAAAGCCTGAGTTCAACCAAAACTTCCGAAACTCGCATTCGATCAAAAACCCGACCTAAACACCTCTGATTCAACTGAAATTTTGCACACACATCCCAAATCACCTAACAAAGCTATTGCAACTCTCGGAATTCCATTCCGACCCTCGAGTCAAAATCTTATCTATCAACCGGATATCGCCAAAATGCTAACTTCGCCAATTCAAGCCTAATTCTACACCGAACCTCCAAAATCATTTCCGATTGTGCTCCTAAGCCTCAAATCATCCCCTGAAGCTAACAAATCACCAGAATTTACATCCGAGCCCTTTAACTCACAAGTCAACATCCGGTTGACTTTTCCAAACCAAGCCTTCCTTAAAGAGACTATGTGTCTCATTTCCTACCAAACCCAATCTGAATCAGCTCCAACTCACCAAACGCAGATAATGAAACATGAAGAAGAATAAAACGGGAAAACGGGATGAAAACACATGAGACGACGGGCCAGGTCGTCACACCACGCTACCCTAGGCGCTGGATGATGGGAACTATTTTTTCCCGATACAAAAATGGGCATAACTCTCTCATACGATGTCCGAATTGGACGATTCTTTTTGCTATCGCTCCAAAATTTCGATACGGATATAATTATTCAATCAAAACTAAATTTGGAGCTAATTTACTCAATATGTTACCTCTTTATGTCCAAAGATACGGCGTTGAAACATCAACTAAGAGCGCGATACAACCCGAAACACACCCGAGGCTCTCGGGACCTCAACCAAAAGCACCAACGCATCTTAAAACATTATTCAAAATTGTTCCAATCCTCAAAAAACCTCAAACAACACCAAAACCATCAAATTACATCGAATTCAAGCCTAAGTTCTTCTAAAACTTCCGAAACACGCATTTGATCAAAAACTCAACCAAATCACTTCCGAATGACCTGAAATTTTACACGCACATCCCAAATCACATAACGAAGCTACAGAAACTCTCAGAATTCCATTCTGACTCCCGGATCAAAATCTCACTTATCAACCGAAAATCGCCAAAATACTAACTTCGCCAATTCAAGCCTAATTCTACACCGGACCTCCAAAAGCACTACCGATCACACTCCGAATTTACAAATCACCTCTCGGAGCTAACCCAACCATAAAAATTCACATCCGAGCCCTCTAACACATAAGTCAACTTCCGGTTGACTTTTTCCTACTCAAGGCTTCTTAAAAAAGACTAAGTGTCTCATTTCTTATTAAAACCACTTCAAATCAACTTGATTACACAAGATATGGATAATGAAGCATAAGGAAGCTGAAAAAATAGGGAAATCGGAGCATTAACTCATGAGACGATGGGTCGGGTCATCACATCGCTTTAATAAATCTAATGCCTTTATCAATTTTCATAAAATTAGAACTTGGTGAAATGAAAGATACTTGTGTGTCTCTTCAATTAGATGATCAAAGTACTAAAAGTCCTAAAGGAATAATTGAAGATGTCCTTGTTAGAGTAGATAAATTTGTATTCCCAATAGATTTTATAGTACTTGAAAAGGAAGAAAATACTGAGGTACCATTAATTTTAGGTAGACCATTTCTCGCAACAGGAAGAGCGATCATTGATGTTCATCAAGGACAATTAATTTGCGAGTTGATGAGGAGAGAGTAATTTTTGATATGCAGAAAATGATAAAACTTCCTCGGAATGAGTCATCATCATCTTGTTTTCAAGTTGACTTACTAGATGACCTTGTAGACGAATTCAATGATAATCAATTAATTTCTGATTCATTGGAAAGATGTTTGGTCAGATCAGGTACCACAAGTGATGAAAATCCCACAATCAGAGGAGAAGCTGAAATACCGGAAAAAGAATCAGAAAATGAAAAATCTCACAAGAAGAAGTTTAATAAAAAATTGAACTCAAAAATCTTCCTTCTCATTTAAATTTTTGTTTCTTGAACCTGAATTATTTCCAGTAATCATTTCATCTTCTTTGACTCCAGAACATGAATACAAACTGATAGAAGTCTTGAGGAAATATAAAAGAGCTTTAGGGTGAACTATAGCTGACATAAAAGGAATCAATCCAGCTATTTGTATGCATGGGTTCCTCATGGAAGAAAATTACAAACCTATAGTCCAACCCCAAAGGAGACTGAATCCAGCAATGCAAGAAGTTGTCAAGAAAGAAGTGGTGAAACTTCTAGCGGCATGTATAATTTATCCAATATCTGATAGCCCTTGGGTAAGTCTTGTTGATATCCAATTTTTTTATGTATATTTTTAATACGCAAAATACTTTCAAAATAGCCTGTATATGCATATATAAGCAGGTCCCAAGGTTTTATTATTTTTTCTTAATTTTCAAATATTTTAAAATTAATTTATGGCCCTATTTGTATCAAGAAAATCTAATAATTATCCCCAAATTTATCATTTTGGTGATTTATTTATTGGACTCTTATATTTACACTAAAATATAGCTAACAAAATTTTATAATTTTTTATAAATTTATTTAGTATTTTAAAAGCTAAATTGCATATAATTGTAATATTAGCCTCTTTTAAGGTTTAATTGTATTTATAGTTACAAATTAACTCAAATATTTTTAATTTGATAATTACATATTATTAATCATTTTAGTACCTTTGATTTATTTCTAAAAATTATTCTACTATTTTTATAAAATAAACAAGGAAAAAATGGCTATTTAAATATCAGCCCATTTTCATTTCAATTTTTTTAGCTTGATTTGGCACACAATTAAACCCAGCCTGAGGCCTAATTACCCTGACCCAAATCCTAATCTACCCGACCTACGACCCTTTTAAATAACCCGCCCGGATCCCACATTCAATCCAGGCTGTTGATCAAAATGATCAATGACCACCCTTTAATATTTCCTTTTTAATTTACCATTACCCCCTAAACCTAATTATTTCTCACATGTAGCCGCCTTTGAATTCCCATTCTCTTCAAACTACTCTCTAACCCTAACCGTCGCCTTTAACCACCACCCCAAAATCGCCTGAATCCATGGCTTCCAAAGCCATTGAAGGCCTGTACATGCCTCCTATAACTCCTACATTCTCGATTATCATAGTTTCAAGACCAAACCTTGAAGAAGTTTGGTCCAGACCTTGGTCTATTTCAGTGCTATGCTGTCTCCGATCATATTCGACCTTGCTCCGGCCAGCCATGGCTATTCAAGCCCGACTCTTGGCTTCTCCTGCTCAGATCAATGACTTTCCAAGCCTTTCTCACCATCTGGGTTCTTCTGAAACCCTAACCTTCGAGGTTCTTCTGATTCTTTTAGATCCGTTATAGATCTGTGTTTTCTCCAAGCTTTTAAACGTTTTCTCAAAGTTTCTTTCAAGGCTTTACCTTCCAAACCCCTTTTACCTTTTCCTATTTAGGATTCTATTAAGTCATTTCAAAGTTTTTCTAATTTTTAACATGATCTACTGTGTTTTTCATGTTGTTGTTCTACTAGAGTATGCATGTTAGAAGTTTTAGTCCTCTTTGAGACTTCTAAATTTATTAGTTAGTATTCTTTGCCTGATTTTCTTTCTTTCATCTGTACACTCGATTGATAGTGAAAAACCCTAAATTTGGGGAGTCATTCGAGTTTTGAGACTATTTGTTTGTTCTTCATCTTTGAACTTGTTTGGCTTCAAAACCCTAATTTCTTTTGACATATTCAAGTTTCTGAAAGTTGTTTCATCTACTGCTCGACTGAGTTTCGAAATCTTTGTTTCAACTTTTGTTTCTTTATAAGATTCTGACTTCCTGCTAAGCTCTATAAGGTCTTTTACTTGACCCTTTGGCATGCTATTTGATACTTTCTCTTCTCTGTTACTGAGTAACTGAAATCGACCTATGTGACTACCTGTGTTTGCTACTATATGATGTCTCTCTTTATCCTAAATTCAGCCTTGCAGGCTTAATGCTTATATACTTTTATATGCTGACCTTCAATTTTGGGATTGATTTCAAACCTCCTTGAATAATTTTGATTGCATTAATGTGTTAAGTGATTGACTCATTCCTTGTGTCGCCTTACTAATTTCCTTGTTTCTTGGATTGATTTGGAAAATTTTTCTTAGACCTTCGATTCCCCTATTTCTGACTTGATTTATTTGTTTATTCATGAATCAGTAATTTTCCTTGATTTACTATGTACTGATTGTCTCTCTATATTTTGCAACTTTACTTTATTTAATTACCTTATTCGGTTAACCGAGTATTTTAAAGATTCTTCCCTTAATTAAACCCATATGTATTTACCCCTAATTGTCTACTTTGCACAAGATGTTTACTTGATCTCTTTCCTCAAATGTTCTCTGACCATTATCGTTTAAGTTTGAACTTCTTAATTAAAGGAAGTCCTTGTACTGATTGATTTTAATTGGTACATAGTTCCATAATTACTACTAAACTATGATTCTTGCCTTACTTTTGCACATGTTTTCAAACTATAAATGTCCTGATCTCTCATTAACACAAGACACGAACACTCTGAGTTCTTAAAAATCACTTACACTCAAATCTCTCATGCTTTACTACTTCTACTGTGGCCTGCTATGACGACCCAAAGGGTCATCAACTATTTTCCTCATCTGTTCTGTGCTTCCGAGGCATTGTAAACCTCATTTTCTATCGCTTTGATTTGCATGCAAAGTCCGGGAGCGTAGCCGAAAAATTTATGTGTTGGAATATGTGAATTCTGTGAAAAATTTGAAGAATTTTGATATTAATAAGATTGTAGTTGACTTTGGTCAATATTTTTGGTAAACGGATCCGGACCCGAGATTGGACGGTCCTGGAAGGTCCGTAGAAAAATATGGGACTCGGGCATGTGCCCGGAGTCGAAATCCGAGGTCTCGAACATGAGTAAAAGAATTTTTCTGTTAAATTATTTTTCTGAAATTATTAAGGAAAATGAAAACAAAAATTGATTAAAAGACTATAGTATCGGGCTCGTATTTTGGTTCCGATACCCGGTACAAGTCTAACATATTGTTTAAGCGCTTCCTGCAAAGTTTGGTCGAGATCGGACGCCGTTTGACGTGTTTCGGACCTAAATGTCTAAAGTTGGAAGTTTATGAATTTTGAAAGGAGAATCATGAGTTTTGAGGCTTGATTCTATGTAAATGATGTTATTTTGGCGATTTGATCGCGCGAGCA
>MU771843.1:21794-60693 GCA_026770625.1 Nicotiana glauca | reverse complement strand
CTGATTTTAGTAATTCTTGTATTAGCCCAAATTTATGTGTATTTGTATTGTATTATTTTATTTTTGTATTTTTTTGTATTTTATTTTCTCTATATTTTTATATTTTCCTTTTCTTCTATATTTTATATTTATTTTTTGATTTTATTAAATTGCTAAACCAATTATTTCTAGGAATACCTATTTTTGTAGTATTTTCAATTAAAAATTAAAATGCTATTTTTTTGATTTTCATTAATTTGTTCCCAAAAATTGAACTAATTTCAAAATTGTAAAATTAAACTCCCAATGCATATTTGTATTTTTGTATATTTTTTATGAATTGTTATGCAACTATTTAACACAAAAAATGGCATCAATATTGGCAAAAAATTAAGAATCATTTTGTTTGAATTTTTAGGAATAATTTGCTTAGGGCAAAAATCACGTGCTCACACTCATACTATATTTCTGTACTATATTGTACAGGGTCTGAGGCAGGTGTATCTGGTTATCAGTCTGGTACGTACATCTGAGCAGGCTCGAGACTTCTACAGTGAGCTGCTCCCTTTCCATGCCGTTCAGCAGCCTTAAGAAGTCTTTCTTATGTATTTTTGCTGTCTATTCCGTTTTGGACTGTAGGATAGTGTGATTCTTTTGTATATTCTACTAGTTGCCCATAGCTTGTGACACTAGGTTTTGGCATACACATTAGTAGACTATATTATTTTGGGGTTGTATGTTTATCATGACTTATTTAATCATTTCTGGTTTTATTTATACTTAAAGAATTATTCCAACTATTTTAGAGTAAAAGTAAAGGAAGGTTTAGATAGTAGTTTCCGTGTTGGCTTGTCCGATAATGGTGTTGTGCACCATCATGACCTATTCTGGAAATGGGTCGTGACAATATATATTTGTATGGGGTTGTTCCAACAATTGCCTATAACTATAAAAAAAACTATTACATAATACACATAATTTATGTCCATCGGCACACAAAAATTCCAGTATTGCAACACATGTTCGTATAAATAATTTCATGTTAGAATTCATTTAAGATGCAGCTAAAACAACCAAACAATGTTCAACTACCATATGATACTAATATGGAATATAACTATACCAACATGGTATACAGTTTTACTAGTTAATTCCTGGCAACTATATGACTATATTACTATTACATAACACACATGCATAAAAAGAAAAATAAAAGAAATAGTGTACCACATATTAATATAATAAGGTATTTTAAGATATTGTACTATATTACTATTATTAAAAAATCAAATATTATACCATTAAATGCAGTTAATACAACCAAAAATTGATTCAACTAGCATATGATACCAATATAGTATATAGCTATATTAATAGGGTATATAGTTGGAATGAATTATATACTAAAATGGTATATTTGTATACTATTTGAGTATAAAATACAAATTCGTCTTCTTCTCTGGTTCAACTATATTTCAATCCAAATTTCTAAAATCTACTACAAAATCTCTACCAAATTGACTAAAACTTTAGCTACAACCTCCAATCAACTTTCCAAACAAACTCATGCTGGATCGGATCAAAATAATTAAAAACTCAAACAAAACAAGTTATGAGTTTCAAGCTTGAAGATCCTTCAATGGTGGATTTAAATTTTTGTACAATAAATCTCCAAAAATCAGCATCAAAGGTACAATCTATACATCAAAGAACAATAACTAATGAATCTACACAAATGTGGATGAAAAACGGTTACCACGAAAAGATTTCATCAACACTGAGTACTTGGGTTCATCAGGAAAAAAAGTAGAATTGTTGTTTTCTTGGAGAGATATTTGAAGCTCTAAAGAATTTGCCAAGATCAGTGTGGATTCTTCTAGTGGTCACAGCTGTGAACCGGATTGCTTGGTTTCGATTCACCTAATGGTCACAGGCTTATGTACAATAAATTTTGAATTTTTGAAAACAAAATATGTCATAGAATTTCAAGAAAAGGGCAGTTTTCTAATGCATAAGCTGGACGATAGAAGAAAGAAAGGTGGTTGGCAAGGAAAAAATCGGGTAAATAGTTTGGGTCTTATGGGTAGGAGTAGTAAATAATTTGGGCCTGGGTATTAAAGGGTAAATAGTTTAGAATTAATGAGTATAAAGTGAGATTTTCTCTAGCCATATTGCTTGTTCTCGGTCCAATAGCTCTTCTCAGCCCGATAGTTATTTCTATGTTGATATCCTTACTGGGTTGGGGTTGATTCATAACATATACTCTTGTTGATACACACAACTTTCATTAAAAATGAGAAATTTTAAGAAATGACTATTGTTTAATGGATATTAATTACTTCCTACCCTATGTTTTCACTTGTTATAGAGTGTATTCGATGTATTCTAGCTACTGTATTCATGAATACAGTAGCAAGACTCGGCGAAAAATAAGGAAGTCCAGTTAAACATAGACTGTATTCATATGTATTCGCGAGCTGTATTCGTGAATACAGTAATGGAAATTTGCAGAAAAAAGGACTTCAGCTGTTTAAAAACGGTAAGTGAATTAATTAACGCGATAGACTCAGACTCCTAATATAACTCAACATACTCAATTATAACAAGCAGAATTTGTAATTCTAGTTATAGAAAATATTCTCAGCCGAAAAACACCTCAAAAATAGAGTAATTTTCGGAGATTCAATCCATCATTTCTTTATTTAGTGGTATCTTTACTAAAATATTTTTTAGTGGTATCTTTACAAATAAATTTATATACAAAAATTATATAATAACATTAAATACAGTTAAATACATCAAATACATTGAATACATGGAGTATAGCAGGTCATTTATAGTGCAAAAATATATGAATACATTAGTAGATATATTTGAATACTTATATACATCTCAATACATAAATTATACTAATTAAAAAATATATGAATACATTCTACAATACATAATGCTGAATATATACCGCTGGACGAACAGTGAAACAAAGTGAAGCTTTGACATTATATAATTATATTGAACACAGTTAAATACAGTGAATATATTGAAAATGTAGAAAAAACTAAAGACAGTGAGTATAATGAAATAAATAGAATACATCGAGATACATTGAATACAATGATAATAAAGGTAACGGACTCTTCATGTTTCTTAATCCCAAACTCCATCCTCAATCCACCAATAGCCAGGCCGCTACCATGTGGGGCGTTGCAGCCGGTACTTGTGCCCTCTGGGTCGTCCAAGTAGTGATTCTCTCATTTCTGCTTTGAAAATTTTGAGATCTGCGTTTGTATTTCTCTAGATCTTTGTTTCTCCTTTATCTTTTTCTATTTTGTTTTATCTTGTCTTTTCCATTCAATTCCACACCAACGAAAATCTATCAACTTTAACACTTGCCACAACTTTTTTTGAGCAAACAAATTTGAAAAGTTCGCGAGACAATGGAGATGAATCAATGGAGAATCGTGGTTGTATTCATGGAGAAGAGACTGGCATTGAGAGAAAGAGAGAGGGAGAGAGAGAGAGAGATATCATGGTTAAGTTGTATACAGAATGTTGGAGAGAGAAAAATATTACCCAACGTATTTAATGGATAAACAGTAGGAAGAGACCATAAATACATATTTTGCTATAAAACCGAAAAGGTAGCTATAGAAAATAATATTTTAAAAGGATATTTATTTATAATAAATAAGGTGTAAAGCTTGAGTTAGAAATTAAAATTTGGTTCTTTTGGACTCAAAGAACCGAAATGTATAAAAAAAAATATGGTGACCAATTTATATATAGCGTCTTTTTAAAAGATGTTATACCTTAATGGTCATTTGGTCAGTTAAGTATAGCATCTTTTAAAAAGGTGATATATATATATATATATATATATATATATATATATATATATATATATATAACGTTCTTTAGTAAGACGCTATATATATAATGTGGGCCCACAAATAATTCTTCTAGGCTTAACTGACCTAACGATAATTCAACTGATATAGGCGCCTTAAACTACGACGTATACCTCAAATAATTGAACCCCCGAATTGGTTTTTGCCTTATTTAATAACGTTAAGGATTTTGTAAAAATTCATTAAGAAATATTCTCAAGTCTTGTGAAATTTTTCTTCCTTAAGTTGTTTTGCATTTTGTCATAATATCTTAAGAGCAAAGAATTAGAGTTTCATTATATTGGGGGAGGGGGGACGGGGGGTGAGGTTGTGGTGGCGAATAACTCAATAAGCTATAGTTTATCTCCATAATCTCATGTTAAGTTTCCACTTACAATGGAGTACGATACATTGGTATCGCTGTTATGTAAAAAAAATGAGTGTGATCAAACGTTCAGTGAACCTTAAAGTAGCCGAAAGATATCCGTATTCCGTGACTCTGCAAGGGGTTGTTTATTTTGTTGAGTTTAACATCGAAGATGATGAAACTCTAAGAGATTGTTTGAGGACTATGGATGAATACCAGGAATTTATTGTGATAAAACTATTGAAAATGTACGTCAAGGCTGATGACGTTCGCAATAATGAGGTTGCACAAAGTAAGGATATCCCTCAATCATCGGGTGGTTATTTTGGAGCATTTTAGCCGAACAGGTTCCGGCTGAAAGAGTTTGGTTGGATCTAAATTTATCTCCATGGGCGAATGAGTAGCGAGGAAATAATTTCTTCCCTTGTTTACGTAATCCACAAGCCGAGTGGTAAACTTTAATTTTCCTTTGTGTTACAATATATATTTTTGTGTTTTGTATTTGTATTGACACTCATATATTCCATAGAGGAGTACCGACCAGATATGAATTTTACAAGTCATGAACCAACGACTAGTTGGGATATGCCTAGTTTTGGTGTGTTGTATCATGGTGGTCCACCCGGGAGTCATCATCAATAGGATAATGTCCATCATGTGATATCAACACATTATGATTTTTAAGTGAATATATAAAGTTATATGTAAAGTTTGGACCAATTTGAGTAACTCATTATTTTTTTGTTGTGCAGTGAAAACGAGAAACTTAATGGTCCTGTCCTTACTCAATTGCCTGAAGGCGACATATTTAATCTGGATCGAGAAAATGCTCAGAGTCAAGAAGAGAATAGTAATTATGACAACAATATCGATGAGTCTGGAGATGACACACCCTTCCCTAACGAGGGTGATGAGGAGGAGGAACAGAATGCTGAATCTGATTTGAAAAGGGAGCATGCTCCACCTCTCATAAGACGAAGAGTGTACGGGTCCCACGTGCTGTTTCATTCAATGCATATTCCCTACATTGATTATATTCCAAGTATGTCGATTATGGATGTCCTCACAAGGGATATTGACGAAATTCGTACATCAATGTGGAATGAATCTTGACCAATTAACGGTGTTGTCAAAGCGCATACTTTTTCCTGATAAAGTGGGCCTAAACAGGGCGATAAATATGTACAAAGTAAAAGAGTGCCATGAGAATATGGTATGGGAGTCATCTCCGGATATATACAAGGTTATTTTCCGTAGATGGTTTTGCGGATTGTAATGGGTAAATACATTGACCCCACGATTGTGAAATGGACACATTCAGTGGGAATCACTTTAACTTGGATATTGACTTGATTTCTCTTGTCTTGATTCCACATATTGAAGCCTCCATAAGGTACAAGATCAATGAGTGTATTGCATCTGTCTACCAGAAATATGGTATACCATTACCAAAATAAAGGCATTTCTCGGGCGCAAACCTGCGTTTGAAATTGTTTATGGTAACTAGGATAAGTCATATGCATCTCTACCCAGGTACATGGCCGCATTGCAACACTTTAACCCTGGGACTGTTATTGAATGGAGTCCTGGAATACCAGAACATATATTTAGATATATGTTATTGGCCTTCAAACCAGTAATTGATGGTTTTGTGCATTGCCGGCCGGTAATATCCATAGATGGCCCTCATGTCTATGGAAAGTATAATATTAAATTGTTGAACGTTGTTGCAGTAGATGGTAATGGAGGTATATTTCCCCTAGCTTTTGCTATTTGTGCTAATGAAAGCCAAGAGGCATGGACGCTATTTTTGAACCATTTGAAGGAGCATGTTGTCATACAACATTTAGGTATTTGTCTAATATCTAATCAACATGGCCGTATTTTAAGTTCTATATAGCATTTGCCTACATGGATGGAACCGTATGCATATCACCGTTACTGTGTAAGGCACCTAAAGGCCAATTTCCAGAAGGCATATCCCAACAAGGACTTGCATGATTTAATTTGGACGGCTGCAATTGATCACCAAGAGTGAAAATTCAGGATGCGCATGGAATCGATCAGGCAGGAAGGATCCCATCTTTGGTTGATGCGACATGATCTTGACAAGTGAACATTGCATGTGGATAGTGGCAGATGATTGGAAACCCTGACTACAAATATGTCAGAGTCTTTCAACGGGTTATTGAAGTCTGCACGTGGATTCCCTTTCACTACCATGGTACGGATGTCATTCAAAAAGATGACGGAGAGATTTGTTGAAAGGGATAGAGGTGCATCGTCATTGATGGAGAGGGGTGTTGAATTTATGCCAATACCAATGAAGATATTTGAAAAATAGAGGAGGCACGCACATTGGAATTCATTTTTACAATATTGCAACGAGTGAAATATTTTTGAAGTTCGCACCTCTATCCATAAAAACCGGAGGAATAATACACACACCGTAAATGAAGCCAGAAGGTTGTGTTCTTGTGGGAAATGGTTCATCTACCACATGTCGTGCTCATATGTCATGAAGTGCTTTCAATATACATGTTTCGCGGCAGCCTAGTATGTTGATAAGGAATATAGTGTTATTGTATACTTAAACACCTATAGCGTACAATTGCAGTCAGTAGGTGCTAAGCATTGTTGTCCACCAGAACTATTTAAAATGGTGTGTAACAAGGGGTATTTGCGTAAGCTACAAGTTCAAAAAAGAACACGTATACAGAACCAAATGGATGTTGGTGATACTATTTATGCGCGTAAATGTGGCATATGCTCGCAAATAGGACACGACCGTCATAAATTTCCTTTAGCTAGTTTGGGTGGTGGTGGTAATCCAGTTCCTAGTGGAAGTTCATCTAATGTGCCCAACTATCAAGGATACACGTAAGGATATATTTCCGTAATGTGGTGTTAATAAGTGTATGTACTTGTTTATCTTGCAGAATGAATAAAATAAAATTATGTTACCATTGTTGTTAAATCTTATTGATATTTGACATTGATACATTAGTACAACAATCTAACATAAACCCATTTATAAAAAATAACAATTGTCATTCACCATATTTTTTTCAAGGTAGGGATGGATAGTGTTAAGACGTGATCCATGGGGATCCGTTGAACTACTGTCACGACCCAAAATCTACTGAGGGTCGTGGTGGTGCCGGACACAGTTGTCAAGTAAGCCAACTTAATTAATCGATTAAATTCTCTTTTTAATACCTTTGAAATCTAGGATTTTTCATTCCATTTTTCATTAATAAAAGATCACTACCTGAATTCAAATTAAATAATGACAATTAGTACAAATCTTTCGAAAACCATTCCCAGAACCCGGTGTCACGAGTGCATGAGCATCTACTGATAAGAAATTAAAATACAACATCCGTCCGAAATACATGGGACAGGAAGTAAATACAATGTGCTGAAATGGACTATACTAGCCCAGTAGGCTGCTAGAGATGCATATACCTGTGCAACAAAAATGCACATAAGTGTAGTATGAGTACGTAATCAACGTGTACTCAATGAGTATCCCGTCTAATCTCGAAGAAGTAGAGATAAGATGGTCAACTTCGACTCTTACTAGAGGTCAACTAGCAATATACTAAAATGTGAGGAAATAGTAGTTCTAATTCACGAAGCTGGGAAAACAGGTAAACACCTTCAACAAATAATCAAGAATTTTCAAGGTTTACTCTTCATATTTTATCGATTTATATCAAGCCATGAGAGGCAATATCTACATTTAAAATTCTCAGGAAAAAAATATATATATATATATATATATATATATATATATATATATATATATATATATATATCATGCCGAGGTCGACGGCCCGCTCCAATAGAAATGTAAATTGTGTACTGCCGAGGGTCGAACGGCCCGAACCATAGATGCACCTATTTAATCTGTTCCATAAATAAATACATACCCTGCTCGCGAATCATGCATGCGACACAGGTACATATAGAGATACATGCTTAATCAGTCAATTAATTTACCGGGGAATATTTATCCAAATAAAAAATTTCTCTTTTAACAAATTCAGGAAAAATGACATTTAATCCCTTTTTAAAATTCACTTATTAAAATAATGTGATTTAAGCAATTGAAGTTGTCAATGGATTCATAAATAATCCAAGTATAACATGCTTTTGGGTCCTAACTACCCGGATAATAGCATAATAGTAGCTACGCACGGACTCTCGTCACCTCGTGCGTACGTAGCCCCTGCAAATAGGAGCACATAAACAATTATTTCACCTATGGGGACAATTCCCTCTTTACAAGGTTGGAAAGGAGACTCACCTCGCTCCAAAGATCCATAACCAGCATTCTACAATCCTCCGAAGACTTGCACCAACGCACAGTGCTCCAAAACTAGCCAATCATTATACAAATCCATTTATATATGCTTAGTTAAACTTTACAACCCAATTTGTAACAATCCTAACCCCAAATGAAAAGTTGACAAAAATGGCCTTGGGCCTACGTGCTGGAATCCGAAATTTCTCGGAGATAAAGTTTACCCGTGAACTCACGAGCTCAAATATATGATTTTCTCTTACTTCCATACTCAAACCGTGATCAAAATTCAAGAACACTAATTTTCTAGGTCTTTCCTCAAACCCCAAATTTTCTACCATTTTCATGCCCAAATCCATGTATAAACCTTGTATTTAACTCAAAGCTAGCATAAATTACTTACCTCATAACAAGTGACAAAATGGTGCCTCAAAGCTGCTTTCCATCAACTCAAATGGAAGAAAAATGGGGTTGAAATGAACTCAACCCCAAATTTTAAAGACCTCACTGCTCCAGACATTTCCGCTTCTGCGGAATCCCAGCTTTCCTCACCAAAATCTGCATCTGCGGTCTTCCTGGCCACTTCTGCGGCTTTGCACCTGCGGCCAAAACTTCGCAGGTGCGGAAATACCAGATACCAGCTACTTAAGCTTTTCTTCAACTCCAAAATCGATCCGTTAACAATCCGGAATCCACCCAAGGCCCCCGAGACCTCAACCAAACCTACTAACCAATCTCAAAATACGTTACAAACTTGCTCGAGGCCTCAAATCATATCAAACAATGCTAAAACCAAGAATTTCACCCCGATTCAAGCTTTATGAACTTTGAACTTTCCAACTTCTACTTCTGATGTTTAAGCCTATCAAATCTTGTCCGATTGACCTCAAATTTTGCACACAAGTCATATTTGACATTACGGACCTACTCCAACTTCCGGAATCAGATTCCGACCCCGATATCAAAAAGTCCATTTCCGGTCAAACTTCTCAAAAATCTTCAAATTTCTATCTTTAGCCAAATGGCTTCAAAATGACCTACGGACCTCCGAATTCACTTCTGATCGTGCTCCCAACTCCAAAATCACCATAGGGAGCTACTCCCAGTATAATTCCAAACAGACATTGATAACACTGAAATGCACTTCAAGCCAAACTTATGAAATTCCCTCCAAAATGCCAACTTCCACAATAGGCGCCAAAACGCTCCCGGCTCATTCAAAACCCGATCCGGGCATACGCCCAAGTCCGAAAATCACACAAACCTGGCGAAACCTTCAGATCCCAATTCTGAGGTTGTTTACTCAAAATTCCAATCCTAGTTGATTCCTTCAACTTGAAGCTTCCGAAATGAGAATTCTCTTCCCAAATTAACTCCGATCTTTTTGAAATTCAATTCCGACCACGCGTACAAGTCATAACACCTGAAATGAAGTTTTTCATGGACTGAAACTACTGAATGTCGTGTTAGGGATCAAAACGACCGGTCGGATCATTACAACTACCTTCACCCTTTTGCCTCCTTTTTGAACCACTTGTTAAATGTTAGTGGCATTTTTAGATGGATGTTTTAATGTTTATTCAAAAGTTCTTTGAAATACATATTACTTGGTTCAGTTTACGAAGTTTTCTTATACCCTAAATAATTATTATCACGCGAAGAAGAGCGTGGTTAAATACCATGTTATATGTATTTCCCGTCGACCTGAAAAAGTTGCCGTTCCGGAAAAGCTTTATTGTATCGTAAAGAATAATTAACACACTAAGCATAGGGAGGTTACATACCACGTTATATGTATTGTCTTGTCAACCAGATAAAGTCGTCGTTCTAGAAAAGCTTTTTCTGAAAAAGCTTATTGTACCGTAAAGAATCATTAGCACGTGAAACATAGTGCGATTAAATACCACGTGATGTATTTTTTTCTTGCTTATAAATGACTAGAGCATCTTAGTTATTATTTGTGCTTATCCAAAATAAATAGCAAAACTTTCCATAAATTTTTCATTTTCTTGTATTAACAAATGTTTGGATGCAACGACCAACCAAGGTGCTATTGTGGCAAACGTGTGATTTTGATGGCATGTTGGTTTGATGGTAAAGTTGGATGCAGATACTGGATGTGTCAACAATTATTTGGATGCAATGACGGAAATCATTATATGTTTGAGGAATGGTATGATGAACCCATTAACCATGAATACTACAAATCATGTTTGCAGTATGTTTGAAATATGAATGGTGAATACCAACGCCAGATCTTTGAAATGCAACAAGAAATTAAGGCACTGTAGGAGAAACTAAACGAGGTGAAAGAAGAAAAAAATAAAATGGAAGCGAAATTTAAGTGGATGGAGCAAAGAATAATAGGCGATAGTAACTAAACAAACACATATATGTGTTGAATGTAGTATTTAATCTTTATATTTTTTTGTGTCATGTATTTTCATTAGTTGTACCGAATTTAAATTATGTTAAATTACTATATTTTGTTTTACCTAGTTGTAAGATTAAAATAACAAAGAACCCCATAAATAAAAACATAAAGTGCATATAATGTAAACCATAAATAATGTTGCTATTATTTCAAGAATGTCATATGTACATAAAATTAAAAAATTTCAATATGTCCCGCAATCTTTATGCTTTAAAGCAGTCGTTGGCTTGAGGCGCATCTCATCCCGCCTGGCTACACTATAAGGATCATTCTCATCAGTAAGGCTGGCTCGGTAGAAGGGGTTGTCGGTCCGGCAATAACCTACAACATAATGATATATTTTAATATATGAAATATATATAAGTAATGTACATGCTCGCTAAAAAAAGTTAAAATGACATACCATGGTCTCAATAGCCTCCTCAATATAATCATCCGTCTCAGACCTATCTGTGACGGGCGAGGAAGATGGCTTCAAACAAAATAGGCTTTAGATATTTATAACTAATCAATGAGATAAACACAAATATAAATAATAGTAATACAGACTAACCAAATCCTGTGAAAGATCACCAGCAAGCCCTCGATGATGAGCCATAACTCAGTCGGTGCCCACTATCAACATCTTGTGCCGGACAACATTAACAACCGTCGATGCCTCCGGAGGATCAAGAAATATGCATCCTGGTCATGTGAGTAATGGTCATGCCCGCGAACAATAATGGAGCTGACAGGGTCACCTGCAAAGTGCTTGGAGTAAGTTGCATGCTGAATGAGGGTATATCACTAGAAACATGGTCTGGATCAGGGTGGTCACCCGATTGATCAACTCCAACATCCTCAACAGGTGCATCAACACCCCTTTGCTGGGGACCACCTCCTCACCGACACCCATGACCTTGTGGGACACCCCGACCTTGTAGGAAACCCCTACCTCTCTAGGCACACCTGCCATGTCGACCACGTTTATGCTGCACTGCTAGCCCACGATGGTACTGCTCTGGCGCCATATAATCAGTCTTGTATCTTAAGCATTCATCACTTGGGCTCGCTGTAATGTTCGTACAGCCAAATTTGTAATCTACTGGCCATACTCGTGCAAAACAGTCACTCCCTCACCGGTATGCTATTGCATCTGCAGTCCCAACTGCTGGAATAGATGTAGGCAAATAACCTACTGTGACGACCCGACCCGCCATCTCATGAGTTACCGTACCGTTTCCCCCCATTTTCTGCTTCTTTATGCTTCATTACCCGTGTCTTGTGCGATCGAGTTGGTTTGTAGAGGTTTTGATAGGAAATGAGACACTTAGTCTCTTTAAGGAAGGATTAGTTTGGAAAAGTCAACCGGATGTTGACTTATCGTTAGAGGGCTCGGATGTGATTTCTGATGATTTGGTTAGCTTTTGGGGATGATTTGTGACATGCGAGTGTGATCGGAAGTGGTTTTGGAGGACCGGTGTAGAATTAGGCTTGAATTGGCGAAGTTTGTATTTTGGCGAATTTCGGTTGATGGGTGAGATTTTGATCCGAGGGTCAGAATGGAATTCCGAAAGTTATTGTAGCTTCGTTAAGTGATTTGGGATGTGCGTGTAAGATTTCAGGTCATTCGGAGGTGATTTAGTTGGGTTTTTGATCGAATACGTGTTTCGAATGTTTTAGAAGAACTTAGGCTTGAATCCGATGTAATTTGATGGTTTTGGTGTTGTTTGAGGTGTTTTAATGATTGGAGAAAGTTTGAATGATGTTTTAGGATGTGTTGGTGCTTTTGGTTGAGGTACCGGGGGCCTCGGGTGAGTTTCAGATGGTCAAACAGACCAATTTTTGGCACTTAGGAGTTGCAAATTTTCAGTCCTTGTGTTGCAGAAAATTTGGTCATTGCGATCGCGGGGGTGATGTCGCGATTGCATAGAAGTAGACTGTGATGTGGGAATTTTGTTCAATGTGTTCGCGTTCAGGGGTTGCGATCGCAGAGGGTCATCAGGTAAAGCTTCGCGATCGCACTGGTCCCTATGCGTTCGCATAGCAGGAATTGAGGGTCAGGCCATTTGCTCTTCGCGTTCAGGCTAGTGGCGCGCGTTCGCATAGCTTAGAGGAAATATATCATCATGTTCATAGGGGTCTTTATGCGTTCGCATAGGGCAACAATGTGGAGCTGGAATTTTGTGCATCGCGATCGCGAGTGTGGGGCTGCGATCGCGTATAAGGAGTTTACATCTGGGCAGAATAGTTTTTAAACATTTCCTCCGCTAACTAGGTCATGTTTTCCTCCATTGTTGAGCAACTTGAGAGATATTTGGAAGAAATTGAAGAGGTTTTCGAAGAGGATTGATTGGATATAAGTCCTACGAACTAAAAAACACGATTATTATGTGAAATTAACCTTAAAATTCATGGAAACTTGGCTAAAATGGGAAGAACTAGGGCTTGAATTTTTGAAATTTTAAATTGGGATTTGAAGGGCCATTTGAGCTCGGATTTGAGAGTTCTTGATATGTATAGATGTGACGACCCGGCCCGTTGTCACGTGAGTTACCGCCCCGTTTTCCCCATATTATGTTGTTCTATGCTTCAATATTAGAATTTGAATGAATCAGATAGAATTGAGTTGGTTTTAGTTGGAAATGAGGCACTTAGCCTCTTAGAAGGAAGCTTGTTTTGGAAAAGTCAACCGGAAGTTGACTATATAGTTAGAAGGCTCGGATGTGAATTCTGGTGATTTGGTTAGCTTCGGGGGATGATTTGTGACTTAGGAGTGCGATCGGAATTGAATTTGGAGGTCCGGTGTAGAATTAGGCTTGAATTGGCGAAGTTTGAATTTTGGCGAATTCCGGTTGATAGGTGAGATTTTGATCCAAGGATCGGAATGGAATTCCGAGAGTTGCAGTAGATTCGTTAGGTGATTTTGGATATGTCTGCAAATTTTTAGATTATTCGGACGTCATTTGGTCGGGTTTTTGATTGAATGTGCATTTCGAAAGTTTTGAAAACTAGGCTTGAATCCGATGTGTTTTATTGGTTTTAGCATTGTTTGACGTGTTTTGAGGATTGGAACAAGTTTGAATAAGGTTGTTGGATGTGTTAGTGTTTTTGGTTGAGGTCCCGGGGGCCTCGGGGTGATTTCGGATGGTTAAACGGGAGTTTGAAGCCTTTGTTGCAGTCAGATTTTTTTTGTCTTCTGGTATTTCTGCATCTGCGGAAAAGGAGCCGCTTAAGCGGTTCCGCAGATACGGAGGGGGAGCTGCAGAAGCAATCGTCAGTGGCCCAGGCGAGTTCCGCATAAACGGAAGGTTGGATGCATAAGCGGGTCCGCATAAGCGGATTTTAGACCGCAAAAGCGGTCGAGGGGAAACCGCATAAGCGGTCACAGGAGTTTTTGAGTTGGACCGCATAAGCGGTCAAATTGTCGCATAAGCGTGACCTCAGGTGCGGTCAGTGGACCGCAAAAGCGAAAATCGGCCTGGGTAGAAAGGTTTTTAAAATAGCATTTTATCCGCGACTTGGGGGCTATTTTCCTCCATTGTTGAGCATCTTGGAGAGCTTTGGGCGAGAATTTTCGAGGGTTTTGTCTGATAATCGAATGGAGGTAAGTTCCTTGGCCTAATTATTCAAGTTTATGGTAGAACTAACATGGAAATTGGTGGAAATTCATTGAAAAGGGGTAAAGCTCGGGCTTGAGTTTTTGATATTTTGAAATTGGGATTTGATAGGTCATTTGAGCTCGGATTTGGGAGTTCTTGGTATGTATGGACTCGTGGCGAGACGAGGAATCTGGTAATGTAAGTTTTATAATTTTTTGAGAAGCGGGCCCGGGGCTCGAGTTTTGCTAGTTTCGAGATTTTTGCTATAATTCGATTGTTTTCGATCGGGTGTTGTCCCATTGGTATATTGTGATGTATTCACCTATTTTTGGTTAGATTCGACGCGCGTGGAGGCCAATTTGAGGGAAAAAGGCATCGCGAGCGAGGAATTTCACCGGTTCGAGGTGAGTAATACCTGTAAATGATATCTTGAGGGTTTGAAACCCCGGATTTGCACGTCATAGTGCTGTATTGAGGTGACTTGCACGCCGGATATGAGCGTGGGGTAGAGCACCGTTGGGGATTGTGACTTGGTCCGTCCCGGTTGTTGATTTTTACTGCATGATTGATTGAAACTTACTTGATACTATTATGATTTGGGCCGATTGCCATATGTTGGGCTTCGTGCCGATTATTTGGATCCTTCGGGGATCGGTATCACTGTTTTTGCATTACTTTGCATATTATTTGGTCTCAGTCCAAGGTTTAAATACTATTTTGCAAACTCAGCCATAGTTCTAAGTTTTGAAAAACTTGAACAATATTTTATTGCTGTTTTGAGCTGAGAACTATCATTCTAAAATGTGCCCAAGTGGCTTATGTGCATTTCTGGACTGAGCATGGATCGGGCTACGCGCTGCAGCAGTGTTAGAGTGATTTCTGAATATATGGATGGCTCGGGCTGCACGCCGCAGCGATGATATATTGATATTGAGGCCGAGAGCCTGTTTGAAGCCAATACATGGCTGATATTGCGCTTAGGCTGTAGGAGCCCCTCCGGAGTCTGTACACACCCCCAGTGAGTGTCGTCAGCGTTAAATAAGTGGAGCGGGCTGCACGCCGCAACGGGTACTAGAGTGTACCGTCATATGCATTGCATTGCGTTCATACATTTGTGCACTATTTGTTGTTGTGTTATTTCTTGAGATATTTATTTGTTGTTATGATATTGTCTGATAACTTTCAAAGTGGATAAATTTGAGACAGTGGTAACAGTGACACTGTATGATGTAAATGGGTCAGGTAACAGTGGCTGACCAGAGATAAGAATATTGCCTGAAGGGCGAGTTATGAGCTCAGTTATGCATACTTGTTTATGCCCGAGGGGCTAGCTTTGTGCTGACTTGCACTACGTGTTTTCGCATTCATTTGCTTAACTATTGGAAAAAGATATTTTCAAAAGCAGTTTTGAACTGAGTCAAGATATTTTCTAAAGGATTTTTCACGTTTCCCTATTTTCTCAAAGGGTTACACGGTACTATATAGCATGTTGATTTGCTTTACGTGGTTTATTGCTGCTCAGAGTTGGAAGTACTCACTTTACTTCCTGCACCTCGCGTGCAGTTGCAGGTATTGTTCACCCGGTAGCGGGTTATTAGCTGATTGAAGATATTCTAATGTAGCTGAGCAAGGTGACCGCCAGCGTCTGCGGCACCGCACTTCATCTTTAAATTTCTAGATTTTACTTTGTATATATAATATTGGCCCTGTAGTAGTGTTCCAACTTCTTAGATGCTCGTGAGTTGTGACACCCCGGTCGGGCTGAGTTAGGCTATAATGTTGATAATTAATATTCTTTAAGTTGCATTTTCCATCTATTTATGCTTAGTAAGTGTTAAAGAAACGAATTAGGTTAGTTGTCTGGCCTTGTCTTCACGAGAGACGCCATCACGATCGGGTATGGAGATTGGGTCATGACAATAGACTCGTGGCGAGATCAGGAACCCGTTGATGTGAAAATTTCTGAGTTTCGAGAAGTGGGCCGGGGGCTCGGGTTTTGCCAATTTCGAGATTTTAAAAATTTTTCGATTGTTTTCGATTGGGTATTGTTCCATTGGCATATTGTGACGTATTCATTGTGGTTTTGGTCAGATTTGACGCACGAGGAGGCCGATTTAAGAGGCAAGGGCATAGTGAGCTAGAGCTTCAGCCGGTTTGAGATGGGTAATGATGTTAAATGATGTCCTGAGGGTTTGAAACCCCAGATTGCATAATGTAGTGCTATATTGAGGTGACTTGCATGCCGAATAGCAAGAGTGGGGTTGAGCACCTTTGGGAATTGTGACTTGATCCATCTTCATTGATGAAATTACTATTTAATTGATTGATACCTACTTGTTATCATTATGAATTGGGCTAGTTGCCATGTTTGGGGCCTTGTGCCGACCTGTAGAACCCTTAGGGAATTTTTAATTGATTTTTCTCATTTTAATTGTTAAAAAAAATATATTCTCAGTCATGTTTCTACGCATCTAACAGATGTGAACCGGTATTTTAAATATTAACTCTAAATGAGAGGAACATGAGGGATGAGCTCCCTACCTTATATTAATGCACCCAAGAGGCTGTGAGTAAAATGACTGAGAGGGGTTGAGAACCCAATAGTGAGGCTACTACATATGTCATAGAGCGGGCTGCACGCCGTAGCAATACTTATGTGGATCGGGCTGCGCACCATAGCGATATAGCGCTTGGGCTGCAGGAGCCCCTCCCGGAGTCTGCACACCCCCAGTGAGCGTAGTCGACTATTTATATGGATCGGGCTGCATACCGCAGTGATGTATGGATCGGGCTGCACGCCGCAGCTATATACGGATCGGGCTGCACGCCGCAACGGTTATTCTGATTGTTGTTATTTATAAAGTTTCATTGGCTTATTCGTTGGGTTACTGTTTTAGAGGTTTTACTGCTTTGATATAGAACTGCTTTGTGCCTTTACGTGTTTTCATGCTTTTAGTCATTATTTATATTTATTACTCGCTGGGTCAGAGCACTCACATTACTCCCTACACCGTGTGTGCAGATCCAGGTGTTCCTGAGGTATAGTACGAGCTTTCCTGCAGCTCAGATTCCACCGGAGTTATCGAGGTAGATACATGGCGTCCACAAACCCGATTTCTCCCTCTATCCTTCTTTACTTTTTCGCATTTTAGACTGCTCATGTATTAGACTGCTACATTCATGGATTAGAGGCTCTTGACTTGTGACACAGGATCGGTGGGCTTTTGTAGGGATTATTATTATGGTTTCCACACATTTTTTCTTTATTTCAGACTTCTATTCATTTCAGTTTGGTAATTAAATTCTATTAATCGACATCAAATTTTAATAAAAAGGGATTGAGTGTTGAATTGGTTGGGCTTGCCTAGCATTGTATTGGGCGCCATCACTACCGGGGTTGGGGTCGTGACACCTACCCAACATGTAAAATATTAGTTATGAAACAGTAAGGTTAACTTTATAACTAAGTATACCGAACAACATACCAGCGCCTTATGCCTCCCGGCGCATGGAACGAACCGACTTCCAACAAGATGAACGGGATTCCCGATGATAATTAGTGAAATGCTTCGGTAATAGCTGATATACTCATGCGCACCAGCCGTAAGCTCAGGTGGAGAGGGTGGAGAAATCTGTTCATGCTGCTGGTCCCAAATCTCGATCTGTAACTCTAGCCATGCCTCATATGCTTGGTCAATCCTCGAACGATCATCCCGCTAGTAATGTGTCGTAAGCCAAGCGGGCGGTGGAGGTACAAGCTGCGGTCGATCAAATTGGCCAAGGACTCGCTTGGTGGCATGATGCTCGACAATATTGAGATATATTAATGGGACGGAAGATCTCCACATAAGTCACCCGGTCGAGCAATAATCGGGCAAACCAGCTATTAGCTCATCGTTGTATGGCCTCCAAATGAACTATTATGTAAAAATTAGGAACCGTGAGTATACGCAACACATATAAATCCAGGCGAAGTAAACTTAAGTATTACCTACGTGGCCTCTAGAAAATCCAACAAATCCCTGCAATAGGGGAGATTATGTCGAGCCTCGTGCTCATGTCTGTATCCTCGTCTATCAACCCACCTCCTAGCTAAATGGAGAAACAGTGGAGGTGGTTCATCCTGAGCTATTGGTGGTAGAGGCGGCTGAAACTGCAAGAACCGCTCCCAGGCCTAAAACTATTATATAATTTGAACGTAAAATTTAAGGTATATTTTTATGATGCATGTATATCTTCTAGACACTCAAGATGATGAAGAAATCTCAAGCTTGCTAGGTTTCGGGAACAGTACCCCTCCAAACATAATCAGCAACAATAACCTCGTGTACCAGTTAATATGAAGATCCGGTGTATCATGAGTAATGTCGGCATGCATGGCCTCTAAATGTAGCCGGACGGGTGTCAACTACAGACAACTAGCCCCAACCAATGCACCCTCATCCTCTTGCTGGAAATCAATGAGCCGCTGCAACATCTCTAAGTACTGATCTCCCGTGTACTCTCTCATGGCATGCGGCAAAGCAACAGGAAGTCCATCAATGGGTAACCCATACAGAACCTCCATGTCCCGCTACGTGATAGTGGCATCGCCAATGGGCAAATGGAATGTGCACATCTCCAGTTGCCATCGCTCTATCAAAGCCATGATCAACGACCAATCCAGCTGCAACCGTCCAATCTCAGCAATCCTATAGAAACTCGTATCCTCCAGGCGTCGGACTTTACAAGGATGGAGATGGCGGGTCTTAAGAAAGTCCCACATATCGTCTACTCTTCCAGCACAGAATGTCCGGGCCAATAACTGCCCCTCCCATATGTAGGACCTATGCTCGGCCTGTAGTAATAGTAGCTGTAGCGAAGCAGGTCCATGATGTAAAGGCAGAACCTCCATGACGAGTACTGTAAATTGAACAAAATTTATTATATTATTTTTCATTTTTATTGCTTAAATATATTACAATACTTTAATATTAATTTTTTTTCGATATTTTTATTATATTTTTAATTAGGTTGATACATTTTCAATATTATAATTTCATATTTTATATGTTACTTTAATATGTTAGTTTTATTATTTTATATGTTTGTTTGTCATTCACCTATTTTTGACTACATAATAAAACTAAATAATTAATTTTCATAACTATACATGATTTAATTATTAATATTCATATTTTGATTCCGGACAGAATATTTGAGGCCCAATAACACCAAGGTATCCCGAATTCTTATGTTCATGATGAAAAACTTTCTCCGATTTATAACTCAACTGGTCTGTTATTTTATATGTTAGTTCATTATTATATATGTTAGTTTAATATTTTATGTGTTAGTTTTATTATTTTATACTTTTGTTTGTCACTCACTTATTTTTTTTACTATAATTAAATTAAATAATTATTTTCATAACTTTACACGATTTAATTATTAAATATTCAAATAACAATACTTAGTTTGACAATATTTTTGTTTCCTCATGTTATTTTCTTACATTTGTTGACTATAATTAGAGATAGTTTATGTTTGAACGATTAATTTCTATAACTACAAGGATACTACGCTAAAGGACACTATGTTTTACTACGCTTAAAGGGCATTATATTACAAATACGAGCACCACATTAGGTCACAAGATACCATTACATGGAACTAAAGTAACAATTTATCTAGTTTACTAGTCTTTTAGCAAATAAATAATCTAAATCAGATAAAAATATCAAACCAATTTGATCACAAAACAAATATGGAAATACATATACCGCAGTAAACAATAACTAATTAAATTTTTTTAATAACTAATAACAATTTCTCTATTTTACTATTTTTAGCGTACTAATAATATATAATTCGAATAAAATTCAACAAATTAGTTAAATCGCAAAATAATTACAAAATAACATAGAGCACATAGAAACAACTAATATGCACTTTTTATACGAGTTTTAACAAAAGTAAGTTTGAATACCTCGATTTAAACTTTTTGAAAATTTAAAAATTTGGTGATTCGGAGCCAAAACAAGCAACCCACTCTGAGATAACGCTTTAGCTAGCACGTGGGACCGAGAATCTACTCTTTTTGTTGGACCGATGGGCTCTACTAGAGTTTTTTATGATTAAAAATGAGGGGTGGGGGATCAGTGTGATTTTAAAATGGGGGGAGGGGGGGAGGGGTTGGCGATTATGTTCTGTGGGGAAGGGGAAGGGGAAGGGGATGACCTTTATATATGTATAGCGTCTTTTATTAAGACGCTTTACCTGTAGCGCGTTAATAAAGGACGCTATGCTTTCCCGCTTTATTTAACGTCTTTTAAAAAGTCTCTATACTTTACTGGCAAAACGGTTGTTATGGTATAACGTCTTTTAAAAAGATGCTATATATAAATTAGTTACTATGTTTTTTTCTACACTTTTCGGTTCTTTAAGTATAAAAGAATGACGTTTTGATTCCAGACTCGTGTAGCTTTGTTATAGGAGGTAAAAGTTAGTTAAAAAATAATAAAATTATATCTAATTATCGTCAAAATTGTATGGCGTAGCCAGTTTTCCGGTTGGCTATTGAAAAATAGCCACCGATCTAAATGTAATCGATTTCTATCCATTTTAACTTAGAATATATAGTAAAATAACATAACTGCCCTTGACATGTTTAACATACTATTTAGTATCTTTCTCTTTGTTTTTGTAGCATTGTACGGATTTCGCTTTTCTGAGAAAGCAGTTTTCTTCGAATCTTGTCTGGGTTATCTCCAATTTTCTTTAAAATTATAGGTGAGAGTTGTTTTTTATGATAATGTGTTTGCATTTTCGTTATTATTGCTGATTTTCGTACCGTTAGGGTTTAAATATTTGTTCTATTATAACTTTTACGACTTTTCTCTGTTCATTAGTTTGTCTTATTTCTGGTAATTTTATCACTCTGGTAATTTCTTTTTCAAATTTTTTCAAGTATCTGTATATTAGGTATATTTTTCAAGTATTTTCTTGTTTCATCTGCCTTTTTCTTCAGTTCTTGTCAAATTTTGATATAATTGTGTTTTGTTTCATTTCATTATATTTTGCGGGAGGTCTGTTGTGTGCGAATAGTAGACGTCTACTGTAGGGGCTTTGAATTATATTTTTTGTATTTGAAATTTAGTAAAAATATTTCCAGTATATTATACTGGAAGTCAGTGTTGTGTATGTTTATCTTCTAGTATGTCATACTGTAACGATCCAACCGGTTGTTTTGAGTTCTAGCACGTCGTTCAGTAGCCTAAGGCCATGAGCAGCTTCATTTCAAGTGGTATGACTTGTATGCGTGGTCGGAATTGAATTCCGGGAAGTTCGGAGTTGAATTTGGAAGAGAATTCTCATTTCGGAAGCTTAAAGTTGAAAGAATTATCTAGGATTGGAATTTCGAGTAAATTACCTCGAAATCGGGATTTGAAGGCTCCAGCAGGTTCGTATAATCAATTCGGACTTGGGCGTATCCTCGGACCGGATTTTGGATGACCCGGGAGCGTTTTGGCACCTATTGTTTGGCATTCTAGAGGAAATTTCATAAGTTTGGTTTGAAGTGCATTTCAGTGTTATCGATGTTCGGTTGGAATTCCGAGACTGGGAGTAGCTCTGTATGGTGATTCTGGAGTTGGGAGCAGGATCGGAAGTGAATTCGGAGGTCCGTAGGTCATTTTGAAGCCATTTGGCTAAAGATAGAAATTTGAAGGTTTTTGAGAAGTTTGACCAGAACTGGACTTTTTGATATCGGGGTCGGAATCCGATTCCGAAAGTTGGAGTAGGTTCGTAATGTCAAATATGATTTGTGTGCAAAATTTGAGGTCAATCAGACATGATTTGATAGGTTTAAACATCGGAAGTAGAAGTTGGAAAGTTCAAAGTTTATAAAGCTTGAATCGGGGTGAAATTCGTGGTTTTAGCGTTGTTTGATATGATTAGAGGCTTCGAGCAAGTCCGTAACGTATTTTGGGATTGGTTGGTAGGGTTGGTTGAGGTTCCGGAGGCCTCGGATGGATTCCGAATGGTTAACGAATCGAATTTGGAGTTGAAGAAAAGCTGAGGCAGCTGATATCTAGTATTTCCGCACTTGCGAAGATTTTGCTGCAGGAGCGGAGCCGCAAAAGCGGCCAGGAAGACCGCAGATGCAGATTTTGGTGAGGGTATTTGGGACCGCAGATGCGGTCAGGGAGCTGCAGATGCGGGACCGCACCTGCAAAAAAGGAAGCGCATAAGCGGAAGCTGGGTGGCTTGGGATGGAGCCACAGAAGTGGCTTTTTAACCGCATAAGAGGAAATAATTCCGCAGAAGCAGAAATGACTGGAGCACTGAGTCTTTAAATTCGGGGTTGAGTTCATTTCAACCCCATTTTTCTTCCATTTGAGTCGATGGGGAGTAGCTTTGAGGTGGCATTTTAGTCACTTGTCATGAGGTAAGTAATTTATGCTAGCTTTGAGTTAAATACAAGATTTATACATGGATTTGGGCTTGAAACTTGTAGAAAAACTTGGGGTTTGAGGGAAGACCTAGAAAATTAGTTTTCTTGAATGTTGATCACGATTTTGAGTATGGAAGTAAGAGAAAATCATATATTTGAGTTCGTGAGTTCATGGGTAAACTTTATCTTCGAGAAATTTCGGATTCCGAGCACGTGGGCCCAAGGGTATTTTTGTCAACTTTTCGTTCGGGGTTAGGAATTGTTATAAATTGGGTTGTAAAGTTTGATTGAGCATATATTAATGGATTTGTATAATCATTGGCTAGTTTTGGAGCATTGTGCATAGCTACTATTATGTTGTTGTCCGGGTAGTCTAGGACCCAAAAGCATGCTATACTTGGAATATTTGTAATCTTATGGATAGTTAAATTGCTTAAACCACATAAAAATAGTAAATGAATTTCCAATAAGATCTAAATCTCATTTTCTTAATTTGTAAAAAGAGAATTTGTTTTTCCTTGAATAATGGCCCCATGTTGGCTTCTTGACTGAATGTCTCTATGTGTTTATTTTGGAACGGGCCGAACGCCTCGGCAGATTAAATAGATGCATCTATAGGGACGCCGTCGACCCTCGGCAAGTGCACATTTCTTTTCTGTTGGAGCGGGCCGTTGCCTCGACATGATTTGCGCATGATTTATATATCATTGACTGAGAATTTTATACGTTGATGCTGCCTTCCATGACTTGATATAAATTTATAAAATAAAGAAAAGTAAACCATGAAAATCCTTTATTATTTGTTGAAGGTGTATTGCCTGTTCACCAGCTTTGTGAGTTAGAACCGATATATAAAATTCCTGATTTCCTCACACATTTAGTATATTATTATTGAACCACTAGTAAGTGTTAAAGTTGACCAACTCATCTATACTTCTTCGAGATTAGGCGGGATACTCATTAAGTACATGTTGTTTACGTACTCATACTACACTTCTGTGCATTCTTGTTGCACAGGTATATGCATCTCTAGCAGCCTACTGGGCGCAGTAGCGCGAAAGATTCTGGGACTAGGTGAGATGCATTATTCGAGGCGACCCGCAACTAGTGTAGTTCCTTTCAGCATTTTTATATTTATTCCCTATCCACTATATTTCGGACATATGCTGTATTTTAATTTCCTTATCAACAAATGATCATGCACTTGTGACACTGGGTTCTGGGATGGTTTTCAAAAGATGTGTACTAATAGTTATTACTTAATTTGAATTGAAGTAGAGATTGTTTTAATTTTGAAAAATGGAAGGAGAAATCCTTGATTTTCAAAGGTAATTAAAAGAGAATTTAATTGATTTTTAGTTGGCATACCTGACAGCAGTGTCCAGCGCCACCACGACCCTTGGTGGATTTTGGGTCGTGACAATATGGTATCAGAGCACTAGGTTCCTAGGGTCTCACGAGTAGAGTCTCGCGGATCGGTACAGAGACGTCTGTACTTATCCTCAGGAGGCTGCAGGACTGTTAGGAGTACTTCTCTTCTTGATTCCTTATCATGCGATTTGATTCCTGTGAGGCTTATGCCTTTGTTTCTTTCCTACTCAATCTTATGTGACGTGAAGCGCTTGTTATAAATCGAGAATTGAAGAATTGTAATAGCACTACGAATGTGGTGCGACATGTTTCTCCCGGTATAGTTGATTGGACTATTATCGTCGCCTTGTTGAAGGGTATTTTATTACTTCAAGCTCAGTAGCGGTACTTCTAAGAGCCTTGAGGCTAGGCACAGGTTGCCACGATACTTATGAGCGATTATTTCGCAGTACTGTTGTGATGGTAGGATATTTCCCCACGTGTTGGGGCAGTAAATAACTTGAAGGGAGTTTTACTCAGTGTGTAATCAAGGGATTCAGTATTTTATTCCCGGCAAGGGAAAGGTAGTCGGATTAAGGATGGTTGGATGTGGGCTGGTGGAAGTGATGAGACTTGGTAATTGCAAACGTGGTGGAGTTCTCCTCTATATTTGTGTGCTGTTGTCTTAATTAGACGTACTAAGTTTGTCGATGTTATAAACTACTACAATTCACCTTTATGACAGGATATTGTGAAATAGTATTGGAGATACGACTATCAGATATCGCATGGTGCGGTGGTTTATGATTGAATCAGTATTTCAAATATTGACGGTTCGAGAAAGATAACCTTTGGAAAAGTTTAAAGTTAGTAACAAATTGTGGATTCAAGTTCCAGGAAGATATATTTTATTAAGGAAACAACGGAGCAGCAAAAGATGAGAAAACATGTGGGAAGTGTCAGGCGGAGTTTTGAACTTCTAAGGGGCCAGATATAAGAAGCGTAGGTCGAGCAGTTGATTAAAGGAGTGAGTTTGCCCAAAATGGGAGAGTGGCGGAGCTGTATAGGGCTTGGTAATAAGATGACTATGTTCCATAAGGAGAGTTTGGAATAATTTGAGAATACTGGTGCTTGATTATTGGGGTCTACGGGCCTAATTTGAAGTAGGGATTCTTGTTCTGCCGGAGATTTAGTATAACGGAAAGGATCCACTTAAATGAAGAAGGATGCAGCATGTATTTGAATTGGAAGGATGTTGTCGCATATTTAAATGATGTCCACGAGGGGTAAATAGACCTGTGCAACTGGAGAGTGAGCTCAGACTCAGGGAGGGTCATTGATGTCGTAGTAATTGTACCCTGTGCAGCAGTGTAGGAAGATACCAAGGAGTGCCTTCTATAGGCGGGTTACCCAAGTGAGTAGGTTAGCAGTCGTGTGGTTGGCGAGGCTTCTGCGAAGAATTTTATCGGTTATGTAGCAAAGAGATCGGTCGTGCAAATGTAGTGGGCGAATCATAGTATAAAAGAATGGGGTTTTGCAGAAAGAATCCGAGAATTTATGCGGTTAATCGTGCAAGGTTATGTCGATGGAAGCTAGGGAATCTTGGTGAATTCTAGAGTTGTGAATTAATGGCTTCAAGCTAAATGGGAGAGTCCCACCTCTTATGATGGGGTTGCAGAGTTAACTGCTCGCGAGGTTTGAGGTTATTAGCATATTGTTGGGCTATTTCAGCTGCGGGGAAAAAGCATAAGTGGTAATCTGGGCAAAGGAATTATTAAAGGTGGGCTATCGTTGGCCTTATTGGATCATGCTCAGACTTGGGGGAAAGATTTAAGATTTTGCTTTGTGCAGATGCGGGTTCCAAGGGAAGTGATTCGGCGGGTTCTGTGCCAAGGGGGTACTCATGTGATTGGAGACTCATGGAGTTGATTATATTCGGGGCCAAGTCAGAGCGAGTGGCTCTCAACAACAGTCATAGTAAATTCACGAGATAAGGTGCGATGCCTAATAATTTCGAGCGTATAATTACAGGTAAAAGAATCAAATTGGTTACCAGCCTATGAGAGGAGGCGCAGAATGATCTGTGATGTTTTGGCTTGCAGTGTGGCATTTGGGAGGTACGGAATAATTCGTGGGATTTGAGACGACATAGTCTCGTGATTCAAGGTCACTCGGAATAAGTGCAGATGGAGTATGCTATGTATTGAATGGAGTTGGTATTATTTCTAAGGCAATCAAGGATAAATTGGAAGAAGATAGATTGGTTAGCCATAATTTAGTTGGCATATTGGCGGTAGAGATCAACTCTTTCAGCGTGATTAAGTTATCCAAGTGATCTATGGTGGTGCGTACGAGGCTTGTCAGCCGCCATAATTGATATTATTCTGAAGCATTCTACTTTTATGGCTTGTTATGTGGAAGCAGATTCCGGAAGGGCTATGGTGGCTTAGACCACTACTTAGATGTTTGCATGTTCTACGGTTATGAGTATTCGCCCGTGTGTTGCTGTGATTCTCCTAAAGTGAGTTCAGCGAAAAGCTTTAATGTGATGAAGTATTAATCTATTAGCAATTCTGGAATTATGACGAAGAATCGTGTCCCGCTGTTCATGGGCATGTCGGGAGCAGCGAGTAATATGAAATTTGAAACGAGAATCAAAGTTTCAGTTCGATGTAGACAAAGATGTCACAAGCTCGGATGAGCAGGAAAGGAGTTTCGGTGTTTAAAGTAAGTTGGGATTGTCTTCAGCGTCACCTGAGATTGGTGTTTTGTAAAGAGGGCTTGTATCCTGGTTAATGATTCTTGATCACTTTTCAGCGTTAGTGCGGTCAGTGGGTTGAAGGTAAGACCCAGTTAATTATTATGGTAGATTGTGGAAGTGTGTTCTACAGGAAGATTGCATAAATGTGGCACATAGCCACTTGATTGATTAAAGATCTAGACCAAGTATGAAGAATTGTGATGATATCGTTAAATTGAGAATGGATGCCTGGAGGGCACTCGGATTCTGAGTTGTGGACTGTACTCCGGTTATGATGGTTGTCCTTGTGTGTTATGAGAAGAGGGAAATTAATATGGACCTTTGAAAGGTTATTGGCTTAGTTTGATATGATCAGGATCGACTTGAGGTCGGTGGATGGATTTAAATGTGAATTTAGGCTCTATGTCAAGCTAGTTGTGTTCATTTCAGTAATACGCTCCTTATGGAGTAGTCAGGGTGTTATTTCATTGTCAGATAATCCATGTAGTGATGCATTACACCGTGGGAGTTGTGAGACGGCTTGAGAAATTATTTATGTGTTGAGGATCCGCGTAGAAATGATATGTTACGAGCAAGATGGATCTTGAGATTCAGATTGTATATCGCACCCCCGTTGTGCTTGGGTTTTGTAGCTTATGTCGCTATATATTCCCTCGGGAATGTTATTATGCATTTAGCATGCTTATGACCGATATTCAGTATTTTGTTGTAATGAGCAAATTTGGCTCGATGTGCATCTCCTTATGTGAGTTCTATGTGTGGATCGGGTGGCAAGCCGCCATGGGTATGTTATATAGATCGGGTTTCACGCTGCAACAGTATGATGTTCAGTACAGTTCCCCTATTTTCCTTATGTGTTATGTTTCCCATTTTCCTAGGGAAGCTCGTTCTAGCTGTAAGCCCACGTCGCATGTATGATTCGCGAGCGGGGTGTCCGTTTAGCATGTTGCCCGTGTTGTATGTATCCGTTTAGCATGTTGCCCGTGTTGTATGTATGATTCACGAGCAGAGTGATTAGATCTCCTTTCCAGAGTTCGTTTTCTTTTGTATCACATTCTAATTTGTGGCCTATTGGCACATTGTGGCATCATATGAGACTTTTGATTATGTCTGGGGTGGCTTATTGCCTGAGTAGTTCGTACTGGTGAGACGCGATTTTTGGATTTAGGATCAGTGCAATCTGAGTATATGAAGTATATTGTGGACATAAGACCATTATTTGGTCCTGTATGAGGTGATGGTTTTGTCAGGGGTATAGACCTAATGATTTGTTGACTTGGCAGTTCGTTATGAATTTCGGCGCATCTCTTCCGTCATGGTGTTATTGTAAGAATTAGAGCAAAACCTATGTAGGTCATGAGGTGCAATAGGAGCCTCAGATTCGTGGAATTTTGATTTATTGATCAGAGGAAGTTATGGTGATCCTATGAGTAAAGTGGCACAAGTTGTGAATTCAGCAAAGTTATGCAGTCACATCTGGGTGCAGCGTGTAGTTATTGATATGATGATCGTATGTTGGAAACAGTCCTGGCATAGAATTTCGGATGTTGGAATTGGGTTCTAAGGCTTATTTGCTTGAATAAAAAGGGAATGTCTTCAGAATTTATCGAGCTAATGTGCTCAACTAAGTTGTGGTAGCACGAGAAGGTGCATGAGGTGTTAGATAGTGATTTCAGACTACTTCAGTTTACTTCTCAGCACGTTCTAGGAAGAATGTACGTTTAAGTGGGAGAGAATGAAACGACCCGACAGGTCATTTTGAGCTCTAGCACATCGTTCAGCAGCCTGAGGCTATGAGCAGCTTCATTTCATGTGTTATGACTTGTACGCGTGGTCGGAATTGAATTTCGGGAAGTTCGGAGTTGAATTAGGAAGAGAATTCTCATTTCGGAAGCTAAAAGTTGAAAGAATGATCTAGGATTGGAAATTCGAGTAAATGACCTCAGAACCGGGATTTGAAGGTTCCAGCAGGTTCGTATAATGATTTCGGACTTGTGCGTATCCCCGGATCGGGTTTTGAATGACCCGGGAGCGTTTTGGCGCCTATTGTGGAAGTTGGCATTGCGGAGGAAATTTCATAAGTTTGGTTTGAAGTGAATTTTAGTGTTATCGATGTTCGTTTGGAATTCCGAGACTGGGAGTAGCTCCGTATGGTGATTCTAGAGTTGGGAGCGCGATTGGAAGTGAATTCGGAGGTCCGTAGGTCATTTTGAAGCCATTTGGCTAAAGATAGAAATTTGAAGGTTTTTGAGAAGTTTGACCGGAAGTGGACTTTTTTATAATGGGGTCAGATCTGATTTCGGAAGTTGGAGCAGGTTCGTAATGGCAAATATGACTTGTGTGCAAAATTTAATATCAATCGGACATGATTAGATAGGTTTAAACATCGGAAGTAGAAGTTGGAAAGTTCAAAGTTCATAAAGCTTGAATCAGGGTGAAAATCGTGATTTTAGCGTTGTTTGATATGATTTGAGGCCTCGAGCAAGTCCGTAACGTGTTTTGGGATTGGTTGGTAGGTTTGGTTGAGGTCCCGGGGGCCTCGGGTGGATTTCGGGTGGTTAAAGAATTGAATTTGGAGTTGAAGAAAAGCTGAGGCAGTTGATATCTGGTATTTTCGCACCTACGAAGATTTTGCCGAAGGTTCGGAGCCGCAGAAGCGGCTAGGAAGACCACAAATGCGGATTTTGGTGAGGGGAGTTGGGACCGCAGATGCGGTCAGGGAGCCGCAGATGCGAGACCGCACCTGCGAAAAAGGAAGCGCAGAAGCGGAAGCTGGGCGGCTTGGGAAGGAGCCACAGAAGCGGCTTTTAACCGCATAAGCGGAAATAATTCGGCAGTAGCGGAAATGACTGGAGCAGTGAGGTCTTTAAAATTAGGGGCTGAGTTCATTTCAACCCCGTTTTTCTTCCATTTGAGTCGATGGGGAGCATCTTTGAGGCGCCATTTTCGTCACTTGTCATGAGGTAAGTAATTTATGCTTGCTTTGAGTTAAATACAAGGTTTGTACATGGATTTGGGCATGAAAATTGTAGAAAAACTTGGGGTTTGAGGGAAGACCTAGAAAATTAGTGTTCTTGAATTTTGATCACGATTTTGAGTATGTAAGTAAGAGAAAATCATGTATTTGAGTTCGTATGTTCATGAGTAAACTTTATCTTCGAGAAATTTCGGATTCCGGACACGTGGGCCCAAGGGCATTTTTGTCAACTTTTTGTTCGGGGTTAGGAATTTACAAATTGCGTTGTAAAGTTTGATTGAGCATATATTAATGGATTTATATAATCATTCGCTAGTTTTGGAGCATTGTGCGTTGGTGCAAGTCTTTGGAGGAATGTAGAATGCCGGTTATGAGTCTTCGGAGCGAGGTGAGTCTCCTTTCTAACCTTGTAAAAGGGAATTATCCCCATATGTGAGTTAATTGGTTATGTGCTCCTATTTTTGGGGGTTACGTACGTACGAGGTGACGAGAGTCCGTGCGTAGCTACTATTATGCTATTGTCCGGGTAGTCTAGGACCCAAAAGCATGCTATAGTTGGAATACTTGTAATCTTATGGACAGTTAAATTGCTTAAACCACATCAAAATAGTAAATGAATTTCCAACTAGATCTAAACCTCATTTTCTTAATTTGTAAAAAGAGAATTTTTTTTCCTTGAATAATGGCCCCATGTTGGCTTCTTGACTGAATGTCTCTATGTATTTATTTTGGAACGGGCCGAACGCCTCGGCAGATTAAATAGATGCATCTATAGGCGCGCCATCGACCCTCGGCAAGTGCACATTTCTTTTCTGTCGGAGCGGGTCGTCGCCTCGGCATGATTTGCGCATGATTTATATATCGTTGCCTGAGAACTTTATACGTTGATGCTGCCTTCCATGGCTTGATATAAATTGATAAAATAAAATAAAAAAGTAAATCTTGAAAATTCTTTATTATTTGTTGAAGGTGTATTACCTGTTCACCAACTTTGTGAGTTAGAACCGATATATAAAATCCTTGATTTCCTCACACATTTAGTATTTTATTATTGGACCACTAGTAAGTGTCAAAGTTGACCATCTCGTCTCTACTTCTTCGAGATTAGGCGGGATACTCATTGAGCACATGTTGTTTACGTATTCATACTACACTTCTGTGCATTTTTGTTGCACAGGTATATGCATCTCTAGCAGCCTACTGGGCGTAGCAGCGTGGAAGATTCCGAGACTAGGTGACCTGCATTATTCGAGGCGACCCGCAACTAGTGTAGTTCCTTTCAGAATTTTTATATTTATTCCCTATCCACTGTATTTCGGACAGATGCTGTATTTTAATTTCCTTATCAATAGATGCTCATGCACTTGTGACACCGGGTTCTAGGATGGTTTTCGAAAGATATGTACTAATAGTTATTACTTAATTTGAATTGAAGTGGAGATTGTTTTAATTATGAAAAATGGAAGGAGAAATCCTGGATTTTCAAAGGTAATTAAAAAGAGAATTTAATTGATTTTTCGTTGGCTTGCCTGACAACGGTGTCCGGCGCCACCACAACCCTTAGTGGATTTTGGGTCGTGACACATACTGGATGAATATTATAATATAGTTGAGTCTTGTTTCATCCCAGTATATTGTACGGGACTTTTGTTGTTTGTAAGCTTTGTCTCCAGTATATTATACTGGACAAGTTGTGTTATTACTGTTTTTTGGGTGGTTATTTATCTTCTTTTTTTATATTACAATCGTTGTTCCGGTATATAATCCATAAGTTTTTTTTCTTGTATGTTATACTGATTGATTATTATACTTTGCTTTTTGATTATGTTTCTTCTGTTTACCCCAGTATTTTTTTCTTTAGTTTCATATCTTCTAATTTATTGTGATCTAGTATATTATGCTGGATTACTGCAATCTCTAGACTTTGTTGTCCTGTTCATTTTACTGGATGAATTCTATTGATAATTTATTTCACATATATATACTGAATTCTGTTTGTAATATGTTTTTTTGCTAGATGTTATAGAAATGGAATCTTCACCTAGGATTACAAACATAAACGATGGAATTAAAGAATATTAATCAGAACTCAAATGGATCAATTAAAGAATAGTGTATTTGAGAAATTTTTAGAATTGAATGAGGTGGGTCATTCTGGTAAGTTGACTCACTGTATGTTGCTTTCCCAAGTATTTTATAAGGATAAAACCAAAATGGTTTTTAGAGTTTTTGGGAACGACGTAGCATTTACAGAAGATGATTTCCATTCTATTACCGGGCTGAAGATTGAGACCTCTGATTATAGCTTCGTTGATGATAGAGAGAACCGTTTGAAGGAACGGTATTTTTGTGACATTAAGAAGGGTTTGAAGGTAGAGAATTTGTATAATTTTTTGAAAAGGCGTTCTCATGTTCGTAGTGGTGCAGCAGATGATATAAGTGTTGATGTTGAGGTCTGCGATGAAGATGCAGTAAAGCTTGCTGAGCTTTATATAGTAGAAGATATTCTTTTGGGTAAAGTGCCTACTAGAAATATAAGTGATCATTCTATGAAAATCATAAACGATGCAACACTTTGTGTTTCTTTTCCATGGGACAGTTTCTGCTTTGAAGAGCTTATTGATAATTTGTCTCATCTTCTATCAACAGAATCAGTCAAAAAGAAAACAATTGGTAGGATTTCATCTTATATAGTAGTTGGATTCCCATTTTTATTTAATATCTGGACAATGGAAGTCTTTAATAATTTCTGTCAATATGCAAAATATAAGGATTGGGGGCCAATTAGGATGTTGTCTTACTCCTGCATTGGATGTCCGAAATATGACACACTTGTCAATGATTTCTTTAGTAAAGCAAGTGTAAGTTAATAGTATTTGAATTTATAATATATATTTGTGCTCATATATTTTGTTTTAGTTTAATTATTGACCTTTCTGTTTAATTTGTAGAAATTAAAGGTTTTCAAGGTGAATCAATCATATCTTCTCCAATCTTCATCCAAAGTTAATGTTAACGACATTGTCAATGTAAGTAGTTATTTCTTCTATTTTCTTTAGTCTTGCTTTTCATTAATCTCTACTATCATATACTAGATTTATGTTGTAATAATTTGCATTTAAAATTATGTTTGCTGTAAATTATTCTGGGAGTTGTTTCTCAGAAGTATTATTTTTCAGGTTTTCTAATGGAAGTGGAATATACTCAATTAGAATAATTTACTAGAGTTGAATACTTGTGTAGTATAATACTATACTTGAAGCAAGTATATTATACCTGGAGTATATCCTGTTAATAATTATCTTTCAGTATGTTATACTTGATGATTATTAATATATAGTTGAGTTTTGTTTGACTCCGGTATCTTTTAATCGAAGTCTATCATGTTTAAGATTGTTGTCCAGTATATTATACTGGAAGTCCATTCTCTCAGTGTTTGTTTTCCAGTATGTTATACTGGATAATTGTTGAGTTATCTTTGACTCCAGTATATTTTATTCGATATGTACTATGTGTATGCTTGTCATCCATTATGTTATACTGGATTAGTTCTATCTCGACTATTATTGTACAAAATTATATGCTATCCTTCTTGTATTGTGCTTAGAATCGATAAGAGTGTTTATGTGTGATGACGCTGAAATTCTTACCATTTTATTATAATGGAAGTGGAATATACTCAATTAGTATAATTTACTAGAGCAGTATACTTGTGTAGTATAATATTATACTTGAAGCAAGTATATTAGACCTGGAGTATATCCTGTTAATAATTGTCTACCAGTATGTTATACTGGATGATTATTAATGTATAGTTGAGTTTTGTTTGACTCCAGTATCTTTTAATCGAAGTCTGCCATGTTTAAGATTGTTGTCCAGTATATTATACTGGAAGTCTATTCTCTCAGTGTTTGTTTTCCAGTATGTTATACTCGATAATTGTTGAGTTATGTTTGACTCCAGTATATTTTATTCGATGTTTACTGTGTGTATGCTTGTCATCCATTATGTTATACTGGAGTAGTTCTATATAGATTATTATAGTCCAAAATTATATGTTACCCTTCTTGAATTGTGCTTAGACTCGATAAGAATGTTTATGTGTTATGATGCTAAAATTCTTACCATTTTTCTTTTCGTTTCAGAGGGTATCTGCCAAAGTTGAAGACATTGTACATGCAGATTTTGTTAAATTTAAAATAAAGATGAAGAAAAATATTTAAAATAATCTAATAAAGATGAAGAAACATGTGAAGAACTCTGTTAAGGTAATTAACTAGTTTGGTAATTTATTTTAGTATTGATTTTATTAGTAGACTAATACATTGTATTCACTGTTGCAGGATATTAATCAGAAGCTTGATATTGTTCTAAAGTTTATTTAAAATGTTCAAAAAGGAAAGGAACAACATGATGGCTTGTTGAATGATGAAGATGAAAGCAATGAATTACAAGATTCTTCCATATTTTCAAATGACAAACATGACAAAAGCAGTGAACATGAAAATAGTGAAAGTAGTGAACAAGGAGATTATATTGGTGGAGAAAATGATTCTGATAGAGATTTTGCTCATTTGTCAGGTGACAAACTAGATGACGAAGAGAAAGATGTTGAGTTAACAAAAGAAAATGAACAATTAAATAAGGAGTTTGAGGATGCAGGACCTTCTAATTCAAGGGCACGAATAATGGATATTGAGTTTATCCATGAAGAGGCAAATAAAGAAACTGAAAATGAATGTCGAGCACATATGGATTCAATACCATTAGCCATGGATATTAATTCAGTTCATAGAGCACAAGTTACTGAAGAAGTTGTAGCAGCCAGTGGAATCTTATTGGAAGGTCCTTGTCATAAAGTAAGACCAGAATGTAATGCAGTTGAACCTTTTGTGACAGCTGGTAAAGATGTTGAAGTTATGATGGTTGACATAGATAATGGGAAACAAGATCTTTCTACATCACAGTCCAATGAAAAGATTTTGCAAAATACGACAGCTGAATAGTTAATTCCATCAATCATGAATGTTGAAACAGTGATAGGTGAAGCTACAATAGTTGATGAACATGCAACAAATGATGGAATTTCACACAAAAGTTCCTGTGAGGAAGAAAGAGTGGAATGTAATGCACATGATCAAGTTGGTTCAACTGGTACAAATATTGATGTTATCATTGAGAAAATAGTTGATGGGACATTAGTCATGGATGAAGCAGTTGATGGAGGTTTAGTAAAAATTTGTTGTCATGAAGATACTACTAATGAACAAGCAGTAGGTGATGGAAATTCGCTGAAAATTCCTTGTGATGAAGAAAGAATAGAATTGAGTGCACCTGATCAAGTTCCGTCAACTGGTATGGATTTTGCTACTATCATGCAAAAATAGTTGATGGAACATATCAAATTTCAACACCACAGTGCAGTATAGATAATAAGGAAAATAGTGAAGTTGTGTCATCAATGCTACCAGCCGTGGATATTCAATCACTCCATGATGCACAAAATGAGAAGTGCAGTGACCAAGCTGAACCAAGTAATTCGCTGAAAATTCCTTGTGATGAAGAAAGAATAGAATTTAATGCACCTGATCAAGTTTTGTCAACTGGTATGGATGTTGCTGCTATCATGCAAAAAATAGTTGATGGAACATATCAAATTTCAAAACCACAGTGCAGTATAGATAATAAGAAAAATTGTGGAGATGTGACATCAATGCTACCAACCGTGGATATTCAATCACTCCATGATGCACAAAATGAGAAATGCAATGACCAAGCTGAGCCAAGTGGTACAAATGTAGTGAAAGGTCATTTCTGTAATGAAGAAAGAGCAGAATGTGGTCCAGATGAGACTGATCATAATGATATTGATTCTATTATTAGAAAATAAATAATGTGACATATGACACATGGTCACCACAGTCCAGTCAAAATATTTTGCAAAATAACATACTTGCAGTCTCTCAAGGATGCGGAACAAATGTTGTAACGGTAGGTACAGATGTTGAAGCTATTCTTCGTGATATTCAACAAGGAAATATAATTATGGATTCACCTGAAGTGCAACAACATACTCCTATAGTAAATGTGAATTCACCATCTGTATCAAAAGAAATGGAATCTGAGTCTACTGGTCTTGCAGCTCTTTCTGATATATGCATGCAAGAAAGTAAAGGTAATTTGGAAGGAATTGAAAGGGTGTTAAATGAAAAAGCTCCTCTTGTTGTTCATGAATTATTGAAAAGATTCAGCAGGTTAGTGTGTGCAGTCTTATAGTCTTATTTATGAGTTGTAAAATGTTATAATGGACATTAACCACTCCATTTCTTTTTTGTTAAATTGAAATAGGGAAAATTGTATACTAGAAAAAGAAAGAGGAAATATGTGGATTCGTGCCCTAATTTTAATATTTTAATTCAACCAAGTCAATAAAGTTGTAATGTGATGGATAATGAACCTAGCAACATCATTCATGTTGTTGATCGCAACCCTGGTGAATAATTTGTTGCTGATGATATGTGGAAAATTGATTCTAATAAAAAGATTGTTTTATATTCAAGTGTGGATGAGGGAGTTTATGTTTCTCCTCTTAAAATTGCTAAGCATGTTGCTCATTCGGATGATTATTTTGATCTGCAGCCAACATTGAAATCTGAAAAAAAAATATAAAGGAGGTATAAGGAGAAAATGAAAAACTAAAAGTTCTTTCGTATAAAGAAAAATAACATCTAGGAGAACAAGTACTACAGATTGGACAAAGTCCGAATGTAGAAGAAGAATTGCTTGGTAGAGGAAAAAGAGTTCGTAATGTCAGTTGGCATTTAAAATCTCCATATAAGGGAACAAGTAAAGGTATGAATGTCACAACCCTAGTTCGCCCTTCGTGAACAAGTCGTGATGACACCTAGTCCCTACGACTAGGTAAGCCTAACAATGCGGAAATAATATAACTTGCGGAAAAATTAATTAAACTAAGCAAAAATAGAAGGAAAATTGTATATAAGTGCCACTTGGTATATACAACTCAAATGCAGAAGTCTACAATATCACCCCAAAACCGAAAACGCACGGGAAACACATGCTACTAGAAATATAATACACTGCTCTAAACTCCAGAAAAGTCTATATCAAGGTACGAAAGAAGTCTAAACGCTACAAGATAGAGTAAGAAGGAGACTCTTCGGTCTGCGGACGCTGCAGATGTACATTGAAGTCTCCGTAGCTCTCCCTGCCTCAAGGATAATGCGCCTGAGTGAGGGTACCTGGATATGTACATGAAAATATGCACAGAAAGGGCATGAGTACACCACAACAGTACTCAGTAAGTGCCAAGCCTAACCTCGGTTGGGTAATAACGAGAAAGGTCAGGGCCCTACTGAGATAAAATATAATATTTAACCTTGGGTAACGACCAGGCCGGTCATTTTTGGAATTTATGCCCCGATCCCCCATTAACTGCTTTCCCTAAGTTCATTTCTGCTATTTTGGTTTGCTGGGACGTTCGGTTCTAGGATTCGGAGTGTTTTGGGACACTTAGTCCTTAAATGAGAGCTTAAGAGTTGAAAAATGGTCCGTATTTGGAACAGTGTGAAGACGACCTCGGAATATAAATCTGATGGTTCCGTTAGCTCCGTTAGGTGATTTCAGGGTTGGGAGCATGTTCGGAATGTTATTTGGAGGTCCGTAGCTCTTTTAGGCTTGAAATGCCGAAGTTTGAATTTTTGAAGTTTCCGGTCCGATAGTAAGATTTTGATCTGAGGGTCGGAATGAAATTCCGAGAGTTGCAGTAGCTTCGTTAAGTGATTTTGGATATGTTTGCAAATTTTCAGGTCATTCGGACGTCGTTTGGTCGGGTTTTTGATTGGATGTGAGATTCGGAAGTTTTAAGAAAATTTAGACTTTGATTTGATGATAAATGAGGATTTTGATGTTAACGATAGCATTTTTTTGATTCAAGCAAGTTTAAATAATGTATTAGATCATGTCTGTGCTTTTGGTTGTGGTCCCGGGGGCCTCGGGGTGATTTCGGATGGTTAAACGGGGAGAATTTGAATTATTGCTTGAATTGAGAGTTCTGCTTCTGTTGTTTCCGCATCTGCGGAAAAAGGATCGCAGAAGCGGTTCCACAGATGCGGTTGGCTAGCCGCAAAAGCAGTCCAAGAGGGGCCAGGGGAATTCCGCAGAAGCGGATTTTTGACCGCGTAGGCGGTGCCGTAGAAGCGGACATATGACCGCAGAAGCGGTCTGGAGAGGCCGCATATGCAGAATTTTTGATCGCAGAAGCGATCCCAGAGATTTTTAAGTGGGACCGCAGAAGCGGTCCATTTTGCGCAGAAGTGGTACCGCAGGTGCAGTTTCTGGATCGCAGAAGCGAAAATGCTGGGGGTTTTTAGAAAACCAGTGTTCGCGAATTTCAGAAGAAAGAACACAAGTTAAGCTTCGAACCAAGTGAGTTTTTGGGCAATTTTGAAGAGGATTCGAAGGGGTTTCATCAGGTATGAATATTTGAACTCGGATTAATCACGGAATTTCAAGGATTAAAGGGTAAAAATGGTGTTTAGGGCTTGAAACCTAAGAGGGCCTAAATTGGCGATTTGGGGGGCCAAATGGACTCCGATTCTTGTGAATTATATATGTACGGACTCGTGGCGAGACATGATTCCGAAAATTTAAATTTTGTAAATTTTTCGAGATGTGGGGCCCGAGGGGTATTTTGGTCATTTTACATAATTTCGCGTATTAGCTTAGAATTTAATTGCAGAATAAATTACTTGAATTTTTATTTACAATATGAAATTGGTTTGAATAGATTTGGGCCAC
>MU771843.1:2362-12882 GCA_026770625.1 Nicotiana glauca | reverse complement strand
TTTTCTGTCTCAGTAGGGCCCTGATCTTTCCTCGTCACTACCCAACCGAGGTTAGGCTTGGCACTTACTGAGTACCGCTGTGGTGGACTCACGCCTCTTCTGCGCATGTTTTTCATGTGCAGATCCAGGTGCTTCTGAGCAGGCGTACCATCAGTAGCTGTTAGGGAGCGTATTGGGGACTTGAGGTATGCATCTGCTACGTCCACAGACCTGCAAAGTCTCCTTCTCATTTTACCCCTAGTTATTAGATGTTATTTCGATCCTTCTTCCTATTAGACTATTCTTGTGACTAGAGCAGTGTTAGATTTCTCATAGCCTGTGTTGCCCGTGGGTTTCCGGGTCTTGGAGGTTACTTCAGTGTTTGGTATTAAAGTGTATGTGCCAGGCGGCAATTGTATACATTTTTCATGTTATTTAGTTTTTATTTTAAATTTCAAAATTGTTATTACTTCCGCAATGTATCAGGCTTACCTTGTCGCAAAGACTAGGTGCTGTCATGACGTGTTCATGATTGGTGAACTAGGGTCGTGACACCTTGTAACAGCATAAAAATAAACAGAAATAACTAATAAAATTATGAAGTAAGACAAGTTATACGAAGCAACAATAACACGCAGAAAAATAAGGTAAACACAGAGTGAAACACCTCAATATCAGTACCAATAACAAGGATCTCCTAGGATATCGTCATGTAGTCCATTTCATCAACTGTCCGAGGAGCATCCGGGATACAGTCCCGTAGTCCATCATATGAGAACATCCGAAAGATCTCTAGGGATACCGTCCCGTAGTCCAACTATCAATGTACGGGGGGAGGGGGGAATCTACCGGGAATCTAACCCATAGTCCCAAAGTAAAAGTGCAGGGGGATCTACCGAGAATCTAACCTGTAGTCCCAAAGTAAAAGTGCAAGGGGATCTACCAGGAATCTAACATGTAGTCCCAAAGTAAACAAACAAGGGGGAGATACCGGAATCCCACATCCGTAGTCCCAATGTAAATGCACAACCACAACCAGAAGATATTCAAAAATGAAGTACGAAAATACAAACAACGGGTAATACTAGCCTAACATGCTCCACATAGTACAGTTAAGGCAACTTAAGCAAATAGGCAATTTAAATCAACCGACATACTTTTCTAATCTAACACGGGTTATAATTGCAAGTAGAATAAGGCAAATTCGGAAGAAACACAGTCTCAATATCTTAAGTAAAAATCGGGTTTTTCAACAATTAGCTCAAGTACGCGCTCGTCACCTCATGTACAAGGCATTCAATTACCAAATATCATATCCTAAGGGGAAAAGGTTCCCCACACAAGGTTAGACAAGCCACTTACCTCAACCGAATCCAAAAATCAACTTGAAATCACTCTTTTGCCACGAGTATCCGACTCCAAATAGCCCAAATATATTCATTTCAATTACATCTCGTAAATAACATCTCAAGAAACTAATTCTACTATTTAATTTACAGCTAAGACGCAAATTTAGGTAAAATGACAAAAATGCCCCTCAGGCTAACATGGTCAAAACCTGATGTTCGAACCAAAATTCGGTTACCCATTCCCCCACGAACCCAAATATATAATTTGTCTTGAAATCAGACCTCAAATTGAGGTCCAAATCCCCAATTTTAGAAAAACATAGGTTCTAACCCAAACCCCCAATTGCACCCATGAAGTTCATTGATTTTAAGTCGAAAACATGTTAAATGATGTAGATGATTGAAGAAATTAAGTAAAAATCAACTTACAAATGATTTAGAAGAAGTTTTGTCCTTGAAAAATCGCCTATGGGGTTTGGGTCTTGAAAGAATGGTGAAAATGGTGGAAATTCGACTAAGTATAAAAATTGCTGGGTCTCTGATGTCGCATTTGCGAACTGGGGTTCGCAATTGCGAACCCCAACTAATTCTAGGATTTGCGAACATTTGTTCGCTTTTGCGAACTAAGAGGGAAAATGGGAAGTTCGCATTTTTGAAACCTGACCCTTCGCATTTGCGAGGTTCTATATCGCATTTGCGATAATTTCAGGCATGACACATTCTCGCATTTGCGAGCTGACCCTTCCCAATTGCGAGCTCGCATTTGCGAGCCAGGCTTCGCAATTGCGAAGCCTTGCAGGTCAGTTATGGTTGCAAATTTTCCCAAAGTTGAAAAAGCACTCTGACACCTATCCAAAACTCACCCAAGCCCTCGGGGCTCCAAACCAAACATGCACACAACCTCAAAAACATCCTACGGACTTACTCGCACGATCAAATCGCCAAATTAACATCATAAACATCGACTCAAGCCTCAAAACTCATGATTTCCTCCAAATTTTTATAAAATATCAAATTTCCAATTTAAGTCAAAAACACGTCAAACGACATCCGTTTTCAACCAAACTTTACAGAAAGCGCTTAAATCATATATAAGAGTTGTACCGGGTGCCGGAACCAAAATACAGGCCCGATACCATAGTCTATTAATCAAATTTCATTTCCAATTTCCTTAATTATTTCCAGAAAACAATTTCACACAAAAATTTATTTCTCGGACTTGGGACCTCGGAATTCGATCGGACATACGCCCAAGTCCCATATTTTCCTACAGACCCTCCGGGACCGTCAAATTATGGGCCCGGGTCCGTTTACCCAAAAAGTTGACCGGAGTCAAATTTATTCAACTTAATATCAAAATTGAGCATGTTTCCTACAAAATTCATATCTACGTCTTTCGACTACGCGCCCGGACTGTGCAAGCAAATCGAGGCAACCCCAAATGAGGTTTTCAAGGCCTCGGAAGTATAGAATGGGTAAAAAAACAAGTAATGACCCCTTTGGGTCGTCACATCCTCCATCACTAAAACAACAGTTCGTCCTTGAACGGACAAAAGAAAGAAGTACCTGAGACGGTAAAGAGATGAGGGTAACGGCTCCGCATATCAGACTCGGAATCCCAGGTCGATGCCTCAGGAGGCTGACCTCTCTATTGGTCACGAACAGAAGGAAATATCTTGGAAATCAACTGACGAACCTGCCGGTCTAGGATAGCTACCGGCTCCTCCTCATAGGACAAGTCCTTGTCCAACTGGACAGTGCTGAAATCTAATATGTAGGCTAGATCGCCGTGATACCTCTGAAGCATGAATACATGAAAAACTGGATGCACGGCTGATAAGCTAGGTGGAAATGCGAGTCTATAAGTCACCTCTCCCACTCGTTCAAGAATCTCAAACGGACCAATGTACCTAGTGCTAAGCTTTCCCTTCTTCCCAAATCTCATCACGCCCTTCATAGGCGATACTCGGAGTAATACCCACGCACCAACCATAAATGCTACATCTCGAACCTTGCGATGTGTATAACTCTTCTGCCTAAAGTGAGCTGAATGAAGCCTATCCTGAATGATCTTGATCTTGTCCAAGGCTTCCTGAACCAAATCTATACCTAACAACCGAGCCTCCCCCGGCTCAAACCATCCAACCGGAGATCTACACCTCCTACCATATAAAGCCTCATACGGTGCCATCTGAATGCTGGACTGATAACTGTTGTTGTAAGCAAACTCTGCCAATGGCAAGAACTGATCCCAAGACCCTCCAAACTCAATCACACACGCACAGAGCGTATCCTCAAGAATCTGAATGGTGTACTCGGACTGTCCGTCCGTCTAGGGGTTAAATGATGTGCTCAACTCCACCCGAGTACCTAGCTTCTGCTGCACGACTCTCTTGAACCGTGATGTAAACTGAGTACCTCTGTCTGAAATAATAGAAACTGGAATATCATGCAGACGGACGATCTCCCGGATATAAATCTCTGCCAACCGCTCCGATGAATAAGTGGTACACACAGGAATGAAATGAGCGGACTTGGTCAGCCGATCCACAATGAATGGAAGGGCATCAAACTTCTTCAAGGTCCATGGGAGTCCAGATACAAAGTACATGGTGATGCGCTCCCATTTCCGCTCCGGAATCTCTATCTGCTGAAGCAACCCACCTGGTCGTTGATGCTCATACTTCACCTGCTGGTAGTTGAGGCATCTAGACACATAACTAACTATATCTTTCTTCATCCACCTCCACCAATAGTACTGCCTCAAGTCTTGATACATCTTCGCGGCACCCGGATGGATGGAATACTGCGAACTATGGGCCTCTTCTAAAATCAACTCCCGAAGCTCATCAACATTGGGCACACAAATACGACCCTGCATCCTCAATACCCCATCATCTCCATTGGTCACATCTCTGGCATCACCACACTGGACCTTGTCCTTACGGACAAGCAAATGAGGGTGATCATATTGCCGCTCCCTGATACGATCAAATAGGGAAGACCGGAAAACCATACAGGCTAGAACCCGATTGGGCTCCAAAAGATCCAATATCACAAACTGGCTGGCTAAGGCCTGAACATCCATCGCCATAGGCCTCTCTGATACTGGTAAATATGCCAAACTCTCCGCCCGATGACTCAAGACATCCGCCACCACATTGGCCTTGCTGGGGTGATACAGAATAGTAATATCATAATCCTTCAGTAACTCTAACCACCTCATCTGACGCATATTTAGATCCTTTTGCTTGAATAAGTGCTGCAAAATCTGATGGTCAGTGTAGACCTCTCAAGGCACACCGTACAAATAATGATGCCAGATTTTCAAGGCATGAACAATAGCAGCTAACTTAAGTTCGTGGACAGGGTAGTTCTTCTCATGTATCTTTAACTGTCTGGATGCATAGGCAATCACCCTACCGTCCTGCATCAACACCGCTCCAAGGCCAACTCTCGAGGCATCACAATAGACAGTATAAGACCCTGAACCGGTAGGCAACATCAAAATTGGGGTTGTAGTGAAAGTTGTATTGAGCTTCTGAAAGCTCGCCTCACACTCCTCTGTCCACTGAAATGGGGCACCCTTCTAGGTCAATCTAGCAATCGATGAAAATCCCTCCACAAATCGATGGTAGTAGCCCGCTAAGCTAAGGAAACTGCGAATCTCTGCAGCTGAGGAGGGTCTAGGCCAACTCTGCAATGTCTCTACCTTCTTCGGATCCACCCGAACGCCCTCACTTGATACCACGTGGCCTAAGAAGGCCACTGAACTCAACCAAAACTTGCATTTTGAGAACTTTGCATATAACTTCTTCTCTCTCAGGGTCTGAAGCACAGTCCTCTGGTGCTGCTCATGATCTTCCCGACTAGGGGAATACACCAGAATATCATCAATAAAAACAATAAAAAACGAGTCGAGATATGGTTCGAACACACTATACATCAAATACATAAAGGCTACTGGGGCATTGGTTAGCCCAAATGACATAACAAGGAACTCGTAATGTCCATACCGAGTCTTGAAGGTAGTCTTTGGGATATCTGGCTCTCGAATATTCAACTGATGGTAACCTAAGCACAAGTCAATCTTAGAAACATATGTGCGCCCTGAAGGTGGTAAAAACTATCCTTAATACGAAGCAAAGGATAACGGTTCTTCCCTGTAGCCTTGTTCAACTGGCGATAATCGATACACATACGCATAGAACCATCTTTTTTCTTCACAAACACGATCGGAGCACCTCCAAGGTGAAACACTGGGGCAAATAAAACCCTTATAAAGCAATTCCTACAGCTGATCCTTCAATTCCTTCAACTCGGGAGGAGCCATGCGACACGGAGGAATGGAAATGGGTCGAGTGCCTGGCAAAAGATCAATGCTAAAATCAATGTTCTATCAGGCGGCATGCCCGGAAGATCAGCTGGAAACACATCAGGATAATCCCGTACCACTAGAATTGAATCAACGGAAGGGGTATCAATACTAATATCTCTCACATAAGCTAAATACGCGGCACACCCCTTCTCAACCATATGCTGAGCATTAAGAAAAGAGATAACTCTACTAGGAGTGTGATCTAAGGTGCCACTCCACTCAACATGCGGGATACCTGGCATGGCCAGCGTCACGGTCTTGGCGTGACAATCAAGAATAGCAAAATGGGATGACAACCAGTCCATGCCCTAAATAATGTCAAAATCAACCATACTGAGTAATAATAAATCTATCATGGTCTCAAAACCACGAATAGAAACTAGACATGACCGATATACGTTGTCCACAACAAGCGAATCCCCAACAGGAGTAGAAACATAAATAGGGACACTCAAAGAATCCCGAGGCAAACCTAAATACGGAGCAAAGTAAGAAGACACATAAGAATAAGTAGATCCCAAATCAAATAGAACCGATGCCTCTCTGTGACAAACCAGTATAATACCTGTAATGACGGAGTCGGAGGCAAGAGCCTCGGTGGGAGCAGGAATACTATAATATCTGGCCTGACCCCTCTCTCGAGGGTGACCTCTATCTCCCCAACCTCCGCCCCTAGCCGGCTAAGCAGGTGGGGTAGCAGCTGGAGCTGTGATCATGGCCTGAGAACTGTGAGGAGCACGCTGTGGCTGAGCAGTCTGTGAAAATGCACCCCTACCAAGTCTGGGGCAGTCCCTAACCATGTGGCGTGTATCACCACATTCGAAAAAAGCTATGGGAGGATGTGGTGGCTGTGACTGACCAGGGCCAGGTCTACTGGACTGACCTCTGGAAGCACCCCGCGCGGGAGGCACGCTAGAAACTGGAGGTGCATAGTAAGGCTCTTGAGGTATATCCGGAGCTGGAGCACTGCTGGCTGCTGGAAGAGCTGAATCAATGGGGAGACCCACAAAACCCCTACTATGTTGACTTGTTGCTGGGATATGGGCACCAGAGTAGTGGCCCGACTCTCGAGACCTCTTGGCCTCTCTCTCCACTCGCTCCCTGGATAGCATACCCTCAATCCTCCCAGCAATGCTCACTACCTACTGATAAGGAAATGTCCATCTCCAACTCTCGAGCCATGCTAGATCTGATGGGTGGGATAAGACCCTTAATGAACCTGCAAACTCTCTCGCGGACTGTAGCAACCAAAGCCGGTGCATGTTTGGCCAACCTGGTATAACACATAGCATACTCTGAAATGGGCATAGCAACTTGGCGCAAATGCTCAAACTCTACGCGCCATGCATCCCTGAGACTCTGGGGGACAAACTCTCTCATAAACATATTCGAGAATTAGGTCTAAGTCAATAAAGTAGCCTCGACTGGACTGTCTATCTCATAAGTGTGCCACCAATCATAGGCGGCTCCCCGAAGCTGAAAAGTAGTGAGAGAAACCCCGCTGGACTCCACTATGCCCATAGTGCGAAGAATACGGTGACACTCCTCTATAAATCCCAAGGCATCGTCTGATGCTAATCCACTGAATATTAGGGGATCATACTTTTTGAACTTCTCAAGTCTCTGCTGCTCGTCCTCTGAAGCAGTTGGCCCGTCCTCGGGCAGAACTAGCACTGCAGACGGTGTGCGAATAATATCGGGAGCCTACTCAACCTGTACTCACTGCTTAGGAGTGTGGACGGCGGGAGTCTGTGCTCCTCCCCCCGCCTGGGATGTGGCTGTAGAAAGGGGAAGCAACCCTGCCTGAGCCAAGGTGGTGTACATACTCATGAACTGAGCCAAAGTCTCCTGGAGAGCTGGAGTAGTAGTGGTAGTAATAGGCGTGCCAGGTGCTTGGGCTTTGGCTGGATCTGTCGGTGGTGCCTCGGCGGCAGCTCGCGCAGGTGCTCTGGCTGTACCACGTACACGTCCTCGACCTCTACCCCGGCCCTGGCCCCTGCCTCCGACGGCTGGAGTAGGGGGCACGGGTGCCTGATCATCTCGAGTAGCATGTGTCCTCACCATCTGGGAGAGAACAGAAGATAGAAGTTTAGAATTGATGTCAAAAATACCGCACGACAAGGAAGTCAAATAAAATGAAGATTTTTCCTAAACAGTTACATAGCCTCTCGTAGATAAGTACAAACGTCTCCTTACCGATCAGCGAGACTCTAATAAACCGGCCTCTATTCCATGGCTTCTATGAACCTAGAGCTATGATGCCAACTTGTCACGACCCCAGTTCGCCCTCCATGAACAAGTCGTGATGGAACCTAGTCCCTACGACTAGGTAAGCCTAAAAATGCGAAAATAATATAACTTGCGGAACAATTAATTAAACTAAGCAAAAATAGAAGGAAAATTGTATATAAGTTCCACTTGGCACTCAAACGCAGAAGTCTACAATATCACCCCAAAACCTGAAAACTCACGGGAAACACAAGCTAATAGAAATGTAATACACTACTCTAAACTCCAGAAAAGTCTACATCAAGGTATGAAAGAAGTCTAAACGCTACAAGATAGAGTAAGAAGGAGACTCTTTGGTCTACAGACGCTGCAGATATACCTCGAAGTCTCCGTAGCTCTCCTTGCCTCAAGGATAGTGTGCCTGAGTGAGGGTACCTGGATCTGCACATGAAAAACATGCGCAGAAAGGGCATGAGTACACCACAGCGGTACTCAGTAAGTGCCAAGCCTAACCTCGGTTAGGTAGTGACAAGGAAGGTCAGGGCCCTACTGAGATAAAATATAATATTAAACCTTGTAACAACATAAAAATAAACAAAAATAACTAATAAAATTATGAAGTAAGACAAGTTATACGAAACAACAATAACACACAGAAAAATAAGGTAAACACAGAGTGAAGCAGCTCAATATCAGTACCAATAATGAGGATCTCCCAAGATACCGACCTGTAGTCCATTTCATGAACTCTCTGAGGAGCTTCCGGGATACCGTCCCGTAGTCCATCATATGAGTGTGAGCACGTAATTTTTGCCCTTAGCAAATTATTCCAAAAGTTTCAAATAAATGACTTTACAATTTTTTGTTGAATTTGGTGTTAATTGACTGCATGATAATTCATATTAAAAATAAAAAAATATACATTTGCATTAGGAATTTAATTTCACATTTTTAGTATTAATTTGGTATTCATTTGTTTTAGAATAAATTAAAGAAAATCACAAAAAATAGTTTCTTTGCACTTTTAATTGTTAACTGTTGTATTTATCTTTTAAGTAGAATTTTAAGTAATTTTAGGAGTTGAATAGTTTAATCTCGAATTATTTAAGTATTGGTTTTAATTTTTACATTTTATAAAATCAGGAAAAATACAAAAAAATACAAAAAATGTATAAAATGAAAATGAAAAATAAAAGCAAAATTAATAAAATACAAGAAACAATTAAAAGGAAAAGGGGTTGTTGAATTGAGGATCTACCCGCCCAGGCCCAAACCAATTCCCTCCCCAGCCCAAATGTTTAACCTGCGCCTAGGCAGCCCAAATCCAGCAATAATTAAAACGACGTAGTACCATGACCAAACTACATCGTTTGGTGTTAAAAATCAAGGGTAATCTTGGCCCTCCCTTGAATTCCATCTGACGGCTCCCATTAATACCAGTTGATTAAATAAAAATGTCCAAATAAGCCCCATAACCCTAGACCAGCCCTGTCTTCCTCGTATCTCACTGAGCCTCGCCGGAACCTTAACCGGCAGCGAACCAAACCTAGGCCAAACCGTTTTAAATTTACACCATGGATTCCCTAGATCACCCTCTTTCCATCCCTGGTAGTGCAATCCCTCGAATCCTTCTTTATCCCCCTCGAATATCCATCGGAAGATTTTCCGGCCACGACGAGACTTATGCCAAATGACCCCAAATTTACATCATAGAACCGCCAAGCCTACTCTACCCAATCCCCATAGTGGAATCTCTCGAATCTTCTTGGATTTGCTCGAATATCAGTTTTCACTTCTCCGGCCAAAACCCTAAAACAACCAAAGCGCATGCAATTGACGTCAAAGGATCCCTGGGCATTCCTTGTGAGGATTTGAGTGTCATTTAGAGCCAAGAGTCATCAGAATTGGCCGAGTTTTGAAGTAGTGATTGGCCGGAGTTTGGTGTCATCAGTGAGTCTCTTGTTTTAATTTTTTGCATGATTATTTTTATTTCTTTTTAATTTTCTGTTGTTATGCATAAGTAAAGCCTGAGTTACAACTTCTTGATATGGATTTCTAGTTGGTTCTGTGTTGATTTCATTTTCATTCTGTTCGTAATTGTTCTTTTTTTTATTAGATTATTTTAATTGGTTTTGGGGTCGCTTAATCTGTTTGGTTAATTTTGGTTTCAATTTGAATACTTGTTGAGATTTGGTTCAATGCAATGTTCCTTAGCCTAGGATTAATATCTTCTAATAAGTCTGGTTTCTACTTAGTTTTGTCTTAATCAAAAATCCTGCGTGGCTATTAGTTAACTTTTAGATTAATGGCTTAGTTATAATTGATAGGTTTATTTGGAGGGGTAGTTTGGGGAATAAACAAGAGGAATAAAATCATACTGGGGGAGATCACATGTGAGAGAATTCAGGTCTTATTTGGGGAAGGGTGGGTCATAGAAGCTTCTAGTATTTTTGTTTACCTATAAATAGGGCATTAATTTGCCTTGAAGTGGAAGTTTTGGAGCCTAAAAATTTTCCCCCAAAAATCTCTTTTCTAAATTTCAGACAAAAATTCGAAATTCCAACCCTGAAATCCAAAAAAAAAAC
>MU771840.1:0-24290 GCA_026770625.1 Nicotiana glauca | reverse complement strand
TTGAAAATAAAACTCTTTTTGTTTTTCTTTTCTATTGGCGAACAAAATATTAAAAATACTTTTCTTCTTTTTTTTTGTTTTTTCATTTGTCTCAAAAATCCGGTAGAGTTTCGGCACTACTTGGACATTTGTTTTTCTTATATAGGTAATTAACTCTCTACACTGCTATTTTCTCTTTTTCTCTTTTGTTTTTCAACTTTTCAGATATTCAAAGCCGGTCAGCATGAGAGTCCGAAAAAAATAAATGTACACGCAACACGTAAGATGCATCAGGATGGTCTTTTTATTTCAGGTTACCTGTCCTAGACGGACCCAACCCCTGTGTTGAGTCCCCTAAGTCATATGCACGTGATTCAAATAAGTGTTCCTACAAGGGATATGGCATGAAGTCAAGTTATTCTAGGTTCAAAACCTGGGTATATGTTCTAGACTGTGTACCCGAGCGGACGACTCGAGTCGAGGAGGGGGCTACGTACCGGGAACCAAAAGGCCATCCGGCTTAGTAACTTGTCCGGCCTCTTTCTTATTTCAGGGTATGACACTAACAAAATAGAGAGTCTCAACCAGTAAGTACATCCCCGGAGGTGAGAAGAGAAAGGTTTCGCCACAGTTTATATATAGTTCAGATAATATCAAAGCGGTAAAGCATTTAGCACGTTTAGCATGAAACATGTAGGAAAATCAGATAAAGCCAAACATAACAATTATTCTAAGATCTAATTCTTAAACTTTGAGCCGAAGTTTTCGGCTTGTTGTCCCCAGCAGAGTCGCCAGAGCTGTCAGACCTCCTTTTTCACTACACCCGCAAGGGCATACAGGAGTTTCTTCCACTTAAAGGACAATAGGAACAGGATTTATTATTAAAATTCAGAGTCGCCACTTGGGAGATTAATGGTGTCCCAAGTCACTGGTTGAATCCCGAACCGAGGAAATTATGACTCTATTAACAGTCCGCGAACCAGAAATCCGGGTAAAGAATTCTGTTAACCCGGGAGAAGGTGTTAGGCATTCCCAGATTCTGTGGTTTTAGCACGGTCGCTCAACTGTCATATTTGGCTTATTTATTTGATTTTAGTACATGTTTGGACCTATGTGTTTTTTGACTTTTGAACCGCTTTTATCATTATCATTTTAAGAGAATTGCAACGTCGTGAAAACATGTCTCGAATCGCGTCACATAAATGCACCCGCGATTTTTGACCCATTTCAACTTCGTTGAGATTTGGATTTGGATTATATAAATGTGCACCCGTATTTAAGGAGGTAAAATTATTAAACACGCGCCTAAAGAAACTACGTGTTATTATTTTTGGGGAGGGCCATGAAATTCGCTAAACGGCCTATCCCGAAGTCTAGGTATTTTTAGTATGACATTTATTGAGGGCCCCGCCATTTATTTTTTTTGTTTAGCGAGGCTCGTCTCATTTTATTATTGAAAGGCAAACCTAAAACAATCTATAATTTTCTATTTTTATTTGTCTATAAAGGAAGAAGGCCTAATTGATTTGTTATTGGGCCAAATGATGGTTCAGCACCACAATCCAGCCAGTTGGGCTCCCATATAAGCCCAATGAGAACAAATTATGTCCAGGTCTGCACCACAATTGGCCATTCCCCTGCCTTGGCCCAGGCCCAATCAAGACGGTGGAGGAGGCTGAAATTAGGCAGTGTTTTAGTGGTGCCCAGGCGTCCACTGGTGGTGTTAATGACAGGAAAATTCACAATTGCTTAAGGTAACGGCTGCTCGATTTAATCTCTAAAAATTTGCATCTGATTCGTATTGACCAAATTCCTGATGTTCGAAGAGAATGGAGAATGAAAGTTCAAACTGTTGACTAATATGACTGACACTCAAATTACATTACAAATCTATTATTTAGAGGCTTGCTTAACTCAAATAAACATGTAATTGTATTAAATGAAAAAAGAAAATTTAAAGGCTAACAACAGATTTGAACCTGGAGTCAATTTAATCAGCTCGCCTGATGATGATTATTACACTAAACACTTATATACGCTAAAACTGTTTCATTGTAACCAGGATTTATTGCCTATCAAATTTTAACTAAAACTGAATCCTTCTAAGGCTATCCTAAATAGTTGTATCAATATGACTAAGGCAGAAAATCATTTACAATCCAATTATAACAGTCCTAGATTTCAAAATTCGCGTCGTACAAAACAGTACTAAAATACATACACAAGTAAACTAATATATCAAACTATTTACACATTATTCAAATGAGAACGCATCAGGAAGCAGAAGATGCAAAATTGCTCTATTTCATTTTGGTTTCAGCAGCTACATCGGAAATATGTAGATGTGTACCTGAAGTGAGATCAAATAGACAAAGGAGCAGTCAGCAGTAGCAGGTGGCAAACTCAACAGACCACAACCAGCCACAATAAGAGCAAATTTTGAATCAAAACAACTTCTCAAAAGCCCAGGAATGAACTCAGGAATTCAACAACAACAAATTGATCAAAACAAGCTTGTTTGACTTCAAATTAACTCGCAATTGAACTAGGAAATTACAGAACACTTTTCAACAGTCAAAAACATTCAGGAACAACTCGAATGAACCCCAAAACACCTTAAATTGCATTGAATCCTCAAGTGCAGAACAGAAATAGAGAAATCTAAGCTAGTTTTGATGCTAAACTGAGGTAACCAAGTGAATTAAGAACTGAGCCTTTAAAACTTGATCAAAGGAAGATCAATGTACGACTATTTTTGGATTTTTTTGGAGGTTTTCTGTTGTTTTTGGATTTTTAGATCTAGGAGAGATTTTAAATTTCAAATTTTAGTTGAAAAACTAATGGAAAGTAGGGGGGGGGGATTTTTTAGAGCTTCCCAAAAAACCTCCTCATCAAGGCATTTTGATGCCTTTTTATAGGCCTAAGGGAGGGCAGCCCTCAATTTTGCATTTTACAAATTAGTCCCTCCCTTTTTTCAGCTTTAATCCCCATCTTTTAACTTGTTACCCAAGCTAGTGTCCTAAGTTGGCTGAAATCTACACTAAAGTCCTATTCTAGAAGGACCTAGGGTGTTCTTCTACCTATACAATACCTATACTACCCTTGTTATTGTTTTGGAATTACTGTTCTTGATAAATCAGCCATTTCCCATCTCTAAACTACCCATGAAAACCCCTCGAAATTACTGATTCTAATTAAACTTTCAACAGTTATAACCAATCACCTAAACCAACTCAAAACTAACTAAGATTAATTAATTGAAACTCAAAAAGTAACCAATTAAACTAATAAATCACATTTATTTAGTCACACAGACTGAAATAGATTTAAAAACTAGGAGACAAGGATCAAAATGCAAAGCTTAGACTAATAGTTGGCACTAAATGAAATTAAACTAACATTTAACAAATAAACTATCAGTTGAACATTTAAGCTAAATCAACTCAGAACTAGAAGAAATGGAAATTAACCTAAACATTTAGCTAACAATTAACGGACAGAATTGTATCGAAACCAAACTATCAATTAAAATGATTCAAAAATTAAAACTATGATTAATTAAACAGACCAAGCATGAATCAAACAAAACTAAAAAAAGAAATGAGAAGAAACTTACTGAAACTTGGACCTTATGAGAAAAACATCCGAAATTGACTTCCGGTTAATATTATACATCTATTTCGCCAAAAATAGACCTATAATATTAACTTGAAATCAATCGACTTGAAAATCTTCAAAAATAGCCCAGAACTGCATGAACCCTAGATCCACGATTCGTCCAATTCTGACGGGATTTGAGGGGATTTAGTTAGGGGTTAGGGGTCAGGGAGGTCCGGGATTGTGTGGTGTAAATTTGGACCAGTTTGGGCGGCATCGCCGCCGTGGGCGGTGGTGGCGGCACCTAGAGTTTGCTATATTTGAGGATTTTGGCTAAGGTTCGAAGGAAACGAATCATGGATTCGAAATAAGGAGGTGGAGGAGAATATTTGGTGTAATTTTGGAGGCGGTTGGAGTTCCGCCGCCGGCGGAGACGATTTCCGGCCAGCGGCGACGGCGAAGGGCAGTGAACTGTACGAGGAAGATGGCTAATGTTTTTTAGGGCTTGATTTAACTCGGACAATTTTATTTAATGGATGAAATGGCTCCACGGCCGTTTGATTGGATTAATGGATGGCTGGGATTGGATTTAATCTTAATCAGCCCAAAACGACGCCGTTTTCTCTTTAGACCGGACTGGGTCGGGGGAATGGGCTTGGACAGGGATGGGATTTTTATTTGGGCTGAGGTTTGGTCAAATTGAGATGAGCCCAATTTTGGTCTCTTATTAAGACCACCCTTTTTAATTATTTTTCATTTTATTCCTTTTATTTATTTTTGTTTCCATTTTGTATTTTTTTGTATTTTTATTTTTTCTGATTTTATAAAAATGCAAGAATAAAAATAAAGTCCTGATATATTTTAAAGTTAAACTAATTAACTCCTAAAATTGTTTAAAATCTATTTCATGACGAATTCACCATTAAACAATTAAAAATGCAAAAGTGAACTATTTTTGTTATTTTCTTCATATTTTGTTCTAAAGCAAACTAACCCCTAATTAATCCTAAAATATGGAATTAGATCCTAAATGCAAATGTATTTTTGTATTTTTTATATTAATTAAAATGCACAGATAAAATACAATAATTACCAGAAAATAACACCAAATTCAAAATTGTAAAAATAAAGCAAAAATCATTTTGTTTCAATTTTTGGGAATAATTCATATATAGGGCAAAAATCACGTGCTCACAGTAGCTTCATTAGATGATTTGGGATGTATGTGCAAAATTTCAGGTCATTCGGAGGTGTTTTGGTTGGGTTTTAGATCGAATGCGTGTTTCAGAAGTTTTAGAAGGACATAGGCTTGAATCCGATGTAATTTGATAGTTTTGGTATTGTTTGAGGTGTTTTAATGATTGGAACAAGTTTTAATGATGTTATAGGATGTGTTGGTGCTTTTGATTGAGGTTCCGGGGGCCTCGGGTAAGTTTCGGGTGGTCAATCGGACTATTATCCAAGTTGAAGTGTTGCAGAAATTGTTCATCAGCTGTTGCAGAAGAATTGGCCTTCGCGTTCACGAAGGGTATAGAGGTCTGTGCTTCGCGTTCGCGGGAGAAGGTCCACGTTCGCGTATAAGGAATTAGGTCCCAGGGAAGTTGCACTTCGCGATCACATAAGGGTAGTCGCGTTCACGTAGGTTAGGGGTCCAGAGCTTCGCGTTCGCATGAGGGTAACCGCGTTCGCAAAGGGTATTCTTTCCAGAAGAAATTTTGTACATCGCAAACGCGAGAAGGGACTCGCGTTCGCGTAGAGGAAATTATCATCAGTCAGAAGGGTTTTAATAAACATTTCATCCGCGAGCTAAGCTTTATTTTCACCATTTTTCATAATCTTGAGAGCTTTTGGACGGGAATTGAAGAGGATTTCGACTAGGATTGATTGGAGGTAATCCCTATGAACTAAAAAAATGATTTTATTGTGAAATTGACCTTAAAATCCATGGAAACTTATCAAAAAGGGGAAGAGCTAGGGCTTGAGTTCTAATATTTCAAATTGGGATTTGAGGGGTCATTTGGACTCCGATTTTGGTGTTCTTTATATGTATAGACTCGTGTCGATATAAGGAACCCATTGGTGTAAGAATTTCTAAGTTTCGAGAAGCGGGCTCGGGGCTCAGGTTTTATTAATTTCGAGATTTTGCTATTTTTCGATTGTTTTCGATTGGGTATTGTTCCATTGGCATATTGTGACGTATTCGTTGTGGTTTTGATCAGACTTGGCGCACGAGGAGGTCGATTTGAGAGGCAAGGGCATAGCGAGCTAGGATTTTGGCCTGCTTGAGGTGATTAATAGATGTAAATGATGTTATGAGGGTTTGAAACCCCTGAATTTGCACATCGTAGTGCTATATTGAGGTGACTTGCACGCTAGATAGCGAGCGTGGGGTAGAGCACTATTGGGGATTGTGACTTGGTTGGTCCCGGTAGATGAAAATATTGCGTAATGGACTGAAATTTACTTATTATCATTATAATTGAGCTGATTTCAATATTTGGGCTTCGTGCCAATTGATTGAATCCTTCAGGGATTGCTATTATTGGCTTCTTACCATTTTATCCTTCAGGGATTGCTATTATTGGGTTCTTACCATTTTTCATATTGTTCAACTTAGTCCTAGTATTTAATACTATTTTGCAAACTCAGCCACCTTTTCTCAAACTAGAGATTTAATTAATATTTTCAAATGAAGTTTGGGCTGAATATTTCTATATTACTGTGCCCGAGAGGCTTATGTGATATTGGACTGAGTATGGGATCGGGTTGCGTGCCACAGTGGTATGATATTGATATTTATATGATGCCGAGGGCCTAGTTGATGCCACGAGATGGCTTATTATTTCGGTTGGGCCGTAAGGGGCCCCTCCTGGAGTCTGCACACCTCCAGTGATCTCCGTCGATGCTAAATAAATGGAGCGGGCTGCACGCCGCAGCGGGTACTGGAGAGTACTGTTCTATGTGTTTCATTGCATATTTGATTGTCATTTACTTATTTATCTGTTGTGTTATTTTCATAATTGTTTTCATTGGTGTACTGATTTTATACTACTGGGCTCAAGTTGTTGTATTTATAGAATTACTTTGTGCATATTCAGGATTTCTTATTCCCAGCCTTTATTTTTGTTTATTACTCACTGGGTCGGAGTACTCACATTATTCCCTGCACCTTGCGTGCAGATCCAGGTACACCTGAGGCTGTTTGAGGACTTCCCTGCCTAGCATCAAATCTGGGAGGATCAAGGTAGCTGCATTTGACGTTCGCAGTCCTGATCTTCCTTCTATCTTATTTACTTTATTTCCGCATTTCTAGAGAACGATATGTAGTAGGTTGATACTCATGTATTAGAGGCTCAGACTTGTGACACCAGATTCTTCGGGCTGTGTAGTGGTTTTTATATTTGGGATTTTCGAATGTTTAACCCTATTTCAGGATTTCAGTATTATGACTTAGTAATTTATCTGTGCTAATTAATTCATGAACTAGATAAAAGGGTTAAGGTTATTTAATTGGTCGGGCTTGCCTAGCAGTGTGTTGGGCGCCATCACGACCGGGGTTTGGGTCGTGACAATTATTTAGTTTATCTACACGAGTCAGAAATTGACTTTAAAATTGATAATGATCTTGTTTCATTTTCATAAGCTATTAAAAGTAATAATTTTGGTAAATGGTTAGATGCTATGAAAGATGAGTTAAAGTTTATGGAATAAAATAAGGTTTGGGGCCTTGTTGAATTACCGCAAGGTTGCAAAAGATTCGGGTGTAAATGGGCCTTTAAGACAACTCAAATAGAAAATTTAAACATCACAAGGGTAGACTTGTTGCCAAATGTTTCACTCAGAAAGATGGCATTAACTATATAGAGACATTTTTATCAGTCTCTAGAAAACACTCACTCAGAATTATAATGTCTTTAGTAGCTTATTATGACTTAGAGCTACATCCAATGGATGTAAATCTCCCCTTTTAAATGAAAATTTATTGGAAGAAGTTTATATAGATCAACCGAGAGGTTTTCTATTAAAGGAAAGGAACAAATGTGTAAACTTAAGAATTCAATATATATACTTAAATAAGCTTCCCGATATTGGTATATTAAATTTAACGAAACTATTGTCACTTAAATAAGCTTCCCGATAGTGGTATATTAAATTTAACGAAACTATAACTGAAGGTCAGTGGGAGTAAGTTTATTATGTTAGCAGTGTATGTTGATGACATCTTGCTTAATACTAATGATCTTGGTATAATGCATGACACCAAGAAATTTCTGTCTAAGATCTTTGAGATGAAAGATATGGGAGATAGATCATATGCGATCGGGATAGAAATATTTTGAAATAGTTCACAATAATTATTGGGATTGACTTAGAAAGCCTATATTAATAAAATGTCAGAAAGATTTAGAATGAAAATTCTCATCAAGTTCTTTTTCAATTCATAAAGGGGATTACGTTAGTCTTAATCAATGTCCAAAGAATGAGTTGGAACGTATGCAAGTAAAAGATATTTCTTATGCATCTATAGTTTGGAGCTTAATGTATGCCTAGACATGTGCGAGATCAAACGTCAGTTTTGTTGTTGGAATGCTGGGCAAATATCAAAGTAATCCTCGGATGGACTACAAGAAGGCTGCAAAGAAAATGTTGTGATACTTGAAAGGAACGAAAGATTATATGCTCAATTATAAAGATCTGATCATCTTGAGGTGATTGGATATTCAGATTCAGATTATGCTAGTTGTATGGATACAAGAAAATTTACATTTGATTATTTGTTCATGTTAGTCGGAGGAGCAATATCATGGAAGAGTACGAAAAAGTCAGTAATAGCTGCATCCACCATAGAAGCTGAATTTGTGGCATGCTTTGAGGCTACAGTTCAGCCTAATTGGTTGCGGAGCTTTATTTCAGAACTTGGACTAGTCGACAATATTGCAAGGCCGCTGAAAATTTTATTGTGATAATTCCGCAACAATCTTTTTCTCTAAGACTGACAAGTATTCGAAGGATGCTAAGCATATGGAAGTGAAATACTTTGTCGTAAAAGAAGAAGTCCCAAAACATAAAGAGTCAATTGAACATATTTACACTGAACTTATGATTGCTGATCCTTTGATGAAATGATTACCATCCAAAATATTTGTTGCACATGTTGAAGGAATGAGAATTCTTAACAGCAATGTATGACTTTATGTAAAGGATTTATTATATTTATGCAATTGACACTTTGAGCTCAATTAAGCATATATTTTGGGTATTCTATACATGTTTTCTCTTGTATATATAATGTTGAGAATAACTATGACGGGTTCTGGTTTAGATAAAAATATTCTAAGCGATAACGTTGGATCAATTAACTACATGGAAGAGATTATATCGAATAAGCGATGTAAGACTGCCATGACTCATATTCGTTTACTTATTCATTAACAATGAGTGATGTTTCCAATGAAAGGAGAATTTACCATTTTATTGTGCGCACAATGGTTGAAGTATTTATTAAACCATTAAGTGAATAATATCACATGCGCGAAGTGAGAGAATGTAAAATATGGTCCATGTCTGGCTTATAAAATATTTTTGATTAATAAATATAACTTGTTAAATTAGTATTTCGATAAAATTAGTGGAAGTTAATTATGGTTATAACTCCTGACTACGTTCTTCCCTTCCGTAGTATTAAGTCAAGAACATTATGACCTATTCTGGTATGTTTTTCTTATATCTACAATTTGTGATAATTATATAGCTCCACAATTCCGAGATTATTGATAGGATTTTGTATAGATTGTGTACAGTCTAGAATTGTGAAAATCCTTACATTTTCTCCATCTCAAACTACTTGTTTCATACACCACAAAAGAAAAAAGAATGACTCCTATTTTTAGCAAGTCTTCCGCGGTATCTAAGTGCCCTCTTACGTTCTTTTTATTGCCTCGTTTATCTTTACAGAATCATAGTTAGTTACAAAAGTAGTATCCAGTTCAAGAACTATACAAAGTCACTAACTATGTTCACCTTTGTCATTCAGGTAAACACCCATCAAATGCGCATTTAAAATATAATAAGTTAAAAGAAGCAAAAAAACTCATAAATGTTGAAATTTAGCTCAAAGTAACAATATAATACATGAAAAGACAAGAGATATGAGAGGAAGAAAAGAGAGATTCTTATTTCTTCCATGTATTCCAGTGTATCCAATATCACTTCTCATCCTCTATTTATAGTATTACATAGAGGTATACAGAAAAATGCCATAAACATGACATTAAACATTTGAGATGATGAATATTATGGGGGAGGTTATGGAAATGTGAGAGTTACAATAATAAGCATTGGAATAGTGAGAGTTATGGAGATCATGGAGAAGAGTGGTGGGTATTACTCATTTTATGAGTTATGGACATCCACCATTAAATAATTATTTGTAACACTCCCCCTTGGATGTCCATAGAGAATATGTGTGATGACTGATAGGCCATTTTGAGTTTTAGCCTTTATTTTTGTATTTTGAGACCTCGATTTGCTCCATTTAGCTTTTCTTGATTTACATGCGCAGCCCATGTCTCATTTCGAAAAGTCTTTATGTGAAAAGTTGACGAACTTATGAATTTTTGCCTTAAAATTAATTTGAGTTGACTACGGTTAATATTTTGTGTAAACAAACCCAGATCGGTATTTTGATGGTCCTAGTGGGTCCATATCGTAACTTGAGACTTGGACATATGTTCAGAATCAAATTCGAAAGTCCATGAATTGATTTAACGTAATTTGTTGAAAACTAGCAATTTGAAGGTTTAAAGAATTCTGAAGTTTGATAATAGGTCGACTTTATAGTTAACGGGACTAAATTTTGGTTCCAAGACTTGGTTTAGGTTTATTTTACTATTTATGATTTGTCTGCAAAATTTTTTGTTGAGGTCCTGGAGGCCTCGGGTGAGTTTCGGGTGCTTAACGGAATGAGATTTGGACTTAAGCCACTGCTGATGTTTCAAGTATGGTGTTTTCGCACCTGGTGCGGGCTCGCATATGCTTAGAAGCAAGTACATAAGCGGAAATGGAGGAGTTGCCATGGATCCCAGGTGTGAGGTGAATTCCGCATTTGCGGTGCTCGTAGATGCGCTTGAAAATTCGCAGAAGCGGTCAAGGACCGCAGAAGTGAGTGAGTTTCCATAGGTGCGCACGTGTAGGAGCGGCCATCGTACCGCAAATACGAGAGTTGAGGACTTAAGTGGTTTTCACACCTGGGATGGTTTTTCCGTGGGTGCGGTACCGTAGGTGCGGTTGATGGCTCGCAGAAGCGAGTTTCCTGCGCATAATTTAAGTCCAATTCGAGGGATTTGAGTTCATATCTGAAAATTGAATTGGGAGCTCGGAGAAGGTGGAATTTGGAGGGATTTTAAGAGGAAGCTTGTGGGCAATGATTCTTAACTCCTTAATGGTTATACCCCACTAATCTATGGTTAATTTCATTATCTAATTAAGGATTTGAGTTTGAAATTTGGGGGAAATAGTAGAAAATTTATAGACTAAAATTTTGAGTTTTGAAAGGCGATTTCAGGTCGGATTCGAGTGATCATTGTATGGTTTGACGCGTGAGTGAATGGGTGTAGCCCAGAAAAAGGGAAATGGGTATTTTACTTAATGGAAACAGAGTTTTGCATTAAATAGCCCGTGTACGCGCTTGTCACCTCACGTACACGATGCTCATACATCAACAATGGTATCTAATCCTAAGGGGAGTTCCCCCACACAAGGTTAGGCAAGCCACATACCTCGAACCAAGCTCAATTCAATCCGTAACAAGAATGCTGGGGCTACATACGTAAGAGCCATGATAACCATCTTCCACGATATGATACATAAGGAAATAGAGTTGTATGTTGACGATGTCATCATCAAATCCAAGAGGGTCACGGATCACATAACAGATTTGAGAAAATTATTTGACAGGCTGAGGAGGTACAATCTGAAATTGAACCCCGCTAAATGTGCATTCGGGGTTCCCGCAAGAAAGCTGCTGGGATTCATTGTCAACCGCCGAGGAATCGAGTTGGACCCGTCCAAATTTAAGGCTATTCAAGAGTTACCACCACCAAAGAGCTAGAAGGACGCGATGAGCTTCCTAGGATGCCTCAACTACATTAGTGGTTTCATAGCACAGTCCACAGTTGTATGTGAACCCATCTTCAAATGTTGAGGAAAGACGCTAAGACGAGTTGGACCAAAGATTGTTAGAAGGCTTTTGACAAAATCAAGGAATACTTGTCCACATCACTAGTCCTAGTCCCGCCAGAACATGGGAGACCATTGCTACTCTATCTGTCCGTATTGGATGGAGCTTTCGGATGTGTTTTGGGAAAACATAACGAGACAGGAAGAAAGGAGCAAGACATATACTACTTGAGTAAGAAGTTCACACCTTACAAAGTACGATACTCTCTGCTGGAACGCACCTGCTGTGCTTTGACCTGGACATCTCAGAAATTAAGGCATTACTTCTGTGCCTATACCACGTACCACATATCCAAGATGGAGCCTCTGAAGTACATCTTTTAGAAGCCAATGCTGACAAGAAAGTTAGCAAAATGGCAGATACTGTTAAGTGAGTTTGACATCATCAATGTAACTTAGAAGGCAATCAAAGGGCAAGCATTGGTAGACCATCTTGCTGAAAATCCTGCAGGAGGAAAATACGAACCCTTGAAAATGTATTTCCCTGATGAAGAAGTATCCTTCGTAGGAGAGAACATTGCCAAAGCTTACGATGGTTGGAAAATGTTCTTCGATGGAGCTGCAAACTTCAAAGGAGTGGGCATTCGAGCAGTGTTGGTATCAGAAACAGGTCATCATTACCCAATATCTACAAAGCTTAGGTTTCCTTGCACTAACAATATGGAATAATATGAGGCTTACATCATGGGGCTCAATTTGGCCATCGATAAGAATATATAAGAGTTGCTGGTAATTGGTGATTCAGATCTCCTGGTACTCCAGGTTCAAGGAGAATGGGCTACGAAGAACACCAATATACTGCCATATTGGTATCATGTGCAGGAGTTAATGAAAAGATTCACAAAGACAGAATTCAAATATGTGCCCAGAGTTCAAAATGAGTTCGCAAACATGCTGGCCACTTTATCATCAATGATACAACATCCAGACAAGAATTTCATCGAACCCATCATGATGAAGATCCATAACCAGCCAGCTTACTATGCTCATGTTCAAGAAGAAACGGATGGAAAACATTGGTTCCACAACATCAAAGAATATTTGGCAAGAGGAGAATATCCAGAGCAAGCAAACCATATCCAAAAATGCACTCTGCGTAGGCTATCCAATCCCTTCTTCCAAAGAGGAGGAACCCCGTATAGAATAACTCTTGATCTAGGATTGTGAAGGTGCGTTGACACAAAGGAAGCTTCCAGATTGCATGAGGAGATACATGCCGAAACTAGAGGACCACATATAAATGGTTTTGTCCTAGCCAAGAAAATACTCAGAGTTGGATACTTTTGGATGACCATGGAAACGGATTGCATCCGATACGTACATAAATGCCACCAGTGCCAGGTACATGCAGACATGATAAAGGTACCACCTAATTATCTCAGCGCATCAAGTGTACCTTGGCCTTTTGCTGCATGGGGAATGGATGTCATCGGTCCGATCGAGCCCACTACTTCAAACGGGCACCGGTTCATTTTAGTTCCCATCAACTACTTCACCAAATGGGTAGAAGTTGCATCTTACAAGGCCGTAACAAATAAAGTCATCGTAGACTTTGTCAAGGATTGTATTATTTGCCGATTCGGAGTGCCCGAGTCCATTATCACTGATAATGCCGCCAATCTCAATGGTGATCTGGTAAAAGCCATGTGTGAAACCTTCAAAATCAAACACAAAATCTCTACAACATACATGCCTCAAATGAACGAAGCTGTGGAAGCTGCCAATAAGAATATCAAGAAGATACTAAGGATGATGGTAGGAAACCACAAATAATGGCACGAGAATTTACCCTTTGCCCTATTGGGATACCGCACTACGGTCCACATATAAACTGGAGAAACTCCCTATTTACTGTTTTATGGTACCGAAGTTGTCATTCCAGCCGAGGTAGAAATTCCATCTTTAAGGATCATACAGGAGGCCAAACTCAGTGATGCAGAATGGATAAGGAGCCGCTATGAGCAACAGGCCCTTATAGATGGAAAAAGAATGAACACAGTGTGTCACAGTCAGCTTTATTAGAATAGAATGTCCAAAGCTTTCCACAAAAGGGTCCAACCAAGGCAATTCACACCAGGGCAGTTGGTGCTTAAGAAGATCTTCCCGCATCAAGATGAATCCAAATGGAAATTCTCACCCAACAGGCACGGTCCTTACATGATTCACCCGATGCTAATAGGAGGAGCATTCATACGTGTAGAATGGATGGAGAAGCCTGGCCAAAACAAATCAATTCTGACGCAGTCAAGAGATACTATGTTTAGATTGTTTACATTCCTCCATATGATGTAATTGAACTACGCTTGACCTAATTCCCCTTTAAGAGCGGATACGTAGGCAGCCCTGTGGATTCGATCATATCATAATTAAATCTTTATTATCCCCTAGCACCAGAAACTGGGGTAGAATTTTAAGGATGACCCTCAAAATTTCGAAGCAAGTCCATCCAACGCCATCATATGCCAGACAGTCAGATATTGGTTAAGAAATTGGGGCATAATTATAAGAAGGATTCTCAAAATTCTGGAGAAGGTTTTGCAAGCTTCTTCGTACGCAAAACGGCCGAAGGATCATTTACCAAACTGGGGAAAAATTTGAGGAGGACCCTCAAAATTCTAATATGAGAAAGCTGCAATGTCTCTGAAATATGTTACGGTCACTAGTTCATCTAATTTACTTGATATTACAAATCACTATGTTTTATAGAATAAAATAACTCTATTTTACTAATAAGTGAATATTTTTGAAAACTTTCTTTCTATAGCAGCCAGGTGTTAATCAGGGTAACTCGAATAGGGTTCCAAAAGCAGAACAAAGCAAAGCCAGCAAACGAAGGCACGGACCAACCTCCCCCCATACAAAACTAACAATTTTTCTTTGAATGCAAGCACAATGAATATAACAGGAGTATTCGCAAATGTACACATATCAAAATCACTAACAATCAGGCCACCAGACGCAAATATCTCTCCAGCTAAGAAATATTCTACTCCTATTTGCTACTTGCTCACTGCATAAGGCTAAGCATTGCCTTCTCTCTGCATAAGGCTAAGCCCTGCCTCCAGTTCTATATAAGGCTAAGCACTGCCTTCTCTTTGCATAAGGCTAAGCCCTTTCTCAAAACTTGCATGAGGCTAAGCCCTTCCTTCCTTCTTGTATAAGGCTAAGCACTGCCTTTTCTTTGCATGAGACTAAGCCTTGTCTCAAATCTTGCATGAGGCTAAGCCCTGCCTCCCTTCTTGTATAAGTCTAAGCACTGCCTTCTCTTTGCATGAGGCTAAGCCCTGTCTCAAATCTTGCATGAGGCTAAGCCCCGCTTGTCACGCCCCAAAATCCGAGGAGCACGACCGGCGCTCAACTGAGTAAACCCGACTGAGAAAGACTGTTATGTCTCATTCTACCCAAACTAACTCATGAATAAATAGGAGATAGACTCCATTAATCAAATTCTATAAATATACCATTAACGATTCCAATTCATTTTCCATTAGCAACATAAGCCATAATTATCAAAATATCACAAGTGTTATAAGTCTTTGCCAAACATCAATATTTCTATTTTAAATTCCCATGCCCGACTCTACCCACAACCTGTCTACGGAGCCTATAAATACAACAGGAGAATAATATGGAAATGCCGACAACAAGGCTCCGGCTATACCTTACACAAATACCAAAATAGACTCCAGAAGAAAGGCCGCATGAGCCACGCAGGGCCCCTAGAGGGAAGGGGCTCACCAAATCATCTGACGGGAAGGGAAGGAATGCTACTGTCAGTGGATTGGAGTACCTGCTATAGACCACCTAAAATCATAACACGAATGTAGCACCCCCGGCAAAAGGGACGTCAGTACATTTGAATTGTACTGGTATGTATAACTAAACACCATCTAATTAGAAAGAACTATCAAACAAGAATAAAGAAATCATTAAAACCTTGTCTTTAGAAAGAATTGTCAAACAAGAATAAAGAGATCATAAAAGTAAATCAAGAGCTTTAACAATCCCCACATCAAAAAATAAAAGGGATCACATAGCTTTCACATAATTTCCATACCTCTAGGTTGCGTTCCATAGCCCTTCATAGGGTTCACATATCATATCATACACCTATGCGTTTCAGAACCCCTCCATAGGTTCCACATTTTATATTATACCCCTATGCGTTTCATAGCTCGTCCATAGGGTTCACATTTTATATTATACACCTATGCGTTTCATAGCCCGTCCATAGGTTCCACATTTTATATTATACCCCCATGCATTTCATAGCCCGTCCATAGGGTTCACCTATCATATTATACACCTATGCGTTTCATAGCCCGTCCATATGTTCCACATTTTATATTATACCCCTACGCATTTCATAGCCCGTCTATAGGGTTCACATTTTATATTATACGCCTATGCTTTTCATAGCCCGTCCATAGGTTCCACATTTTATAATATACCCCTATGCGTTTCATAGCCTGTCCATAGGTTCCACATTTCAATTAATCGGCACATGGGGCCACAATCATTACAGCATACTTGGCACTAGGCCATATTTCATAACTCAATCTCTTATTTCCCACATTTCACATCATTTCCACATATTTCATATCAATATCACTTTCAACAACAAGCCATTCAATACAAGATGTGAAGTACAGATGAGAGGAACCATGAATCCTCGGCATATAAGATATCTCAGAGATCATGCACCTCAAGTTTATTGACAATAGAACTTTAAACACCAGGGGCTCTTCCAAATCAATAGAGGGGGTACACCAACCCGCAATAAAAACACACATCAAAGGAATAAGCAAATAATTACAACAATTATTCTTGAATCCTTCTTTTTCAATCATGACATTATACAATTATAATTCAAGTTTTCGGCACATTGTCCACACTCTATTACCCAAATTCATTTGATTACTTCAAACATCTCTACACATAGAGGATTTCACATAGTTTGGCATAAGATATGCAACTCAATCTCAATTTAAGGTCTTAGCATTTCAATACATGATTCATGCTTCTTGCGCCATTTTTAAGTTATCAACAATAGCACCTCGATCATATTGGAATGCATATTTCACAATTATAAGCTCACAACACCAACTCATGTAAAGTACCAATAACAACAAGAATCCAAAGTCCAATCTTACCATATTTACATAGTCACTTACTTCACTTCCAAACATCTTTATACATTACCAACAACTAGACACAATCAATCGAATACATTTGGTACACATAAGAACAATTTGGAGGATCAACCATAACGAGTTATATCACACAATTTGGCATCAAAATCTCACTTTAAACTTGACTTGAAGTCTAGGCATTTTAGCACATAATTCCCTTTTTTTCCTTCACATATCCTCATTTACCAAGAATAACATATTAAATACATTGAGGTACATCCTTCACATATATTCTTGCAACGCCCAAATCATTTGAAATAATGAATACTACATAAATCAAATTCCGGACTTATAACATACGCATGGACACCATGGGAGCTCAATTTCTAAGAAGAGGGAGTTTTAGCCATACATACCTCAAATTCGCCCCTTAATGACACTATAAGGATCCAATACAATTAAGCAACTTCAATCTACAATACAACATTCGATAGAGCCAATATTAGTAATAAATTCCATAACTTATGCCATTTAGGCATATTATCAAACACATTGTAGGTATAAATCTTTACACCTCATAACTGTAGTATTGGTTCATCCAATTATCACCATTAACCAACAATTCACTCTACCATCATTCCTAACCAATTTATAACTTCCAACAACATATACATATATATATATTCATACCAACCATCAACCTTCTTAATTAACTCATTTCACAATCTCTACAACCAGCACAACGTAGGTTAGGCACTTATAGCTTCCAATCCCCATCCCATGAGTTACAATACTTAATCCATACTCATATTTCCATAATAACTCCATGTATGTAAGTCTAAAGTGTAGGATTACCTCTTGTGGACCAAATCTTGAAATACAACTTTGGGGTGTTCTTGAAATTTTGAAGAAATCCTATGAATCCAATCAAAATCATGCTGTAACTAGTGGTTGAGAAGTGAAATCACAATGAAAACACACTTAAACACTCGCCTTAGGTGTGCAATTGGATGCCTTGGTCGAGTTGGGGTGTAGAGGAAGCCCTAAGCTTGAGAGATATCTCAAATTCTCTTATTTCCGGTCTTTAGGGGTATTTAGAGGCCTTCTATTAGCACGGTCGCGCACCTACTCGTGCTAATATGCGCGTCCAAAAACAGAATACTTCGCAATATGCGCGTCCACTTGCGCGATCGCGCACCTGGGCGCGCTAGTGACACATGCTCAGTTAAATGGTCATAACTTTCTGTATACACCTCCAAATGACGAACGGTTTGTTGCGTTGGAAACTAGACTCAAAGGGATTTAATTTGATAGGTTTTTCATCACACAAATCCATATATAAATGGAGATATAATCGTCCAAAGTGAGGTCTTGTGCGCACTCATCTACAACTTTCGTGTAATATGAAATTTTCCAACTTGGCTTAGACTTAGGCCTCTCCTTAGACCCCAATTTACTTCTAATATGACTTATACGCTTATTAACATATCCAATTGATATCCATCATATCATAAATCCTCATTTTCACACGAAATAAAATAATTTAGCCTACCTTGGCACGACGAAATCTTAATTTACTTGAAAAAAAAAATTCCGGGGCCTTACATTCTCCCCCCCTTAGGATCATTCATCCTCGAATGAGGATTGAGGTCCGTTCACTAGCCATCCTTATGTAACTTCAGCTTGTTCACATCATGAAATATATCAATAGCCCCAAATTTGTCTAACTCCATAAATTTCCGAAAATTTCGCCAGAGTTTCCTTTGTAATTAGGCCTATCTACCTTTCAGAGAGCCCCCGAAACATATTTCCAAGTACACAGTTTTTGTTATCCCTACAACTGGCATTCAATTCATTCCCCAACAACTCGTACATATTCAACACCTTAAACAACTTACAATTAACTCGTTCTCTTTACACCACAAATTGCACCTAGTTCAATCAAGGTCATTTACTTGCACAAAACTGGGTTACTTCACAATTCAATCACTTTAACACGTCAAGAACTCTTCAATTAATCATTACCAACTACACTATCATTAATCATTTACCTACCACATAAGTTTCACAAAATTTTTCATTTACTACAAGGGTTGCATATTACCCAAATAGGATCAACATTTGAAATTTGGCACACATTGGGAAGTTACAACAATAAGGCAATTCGGGAAAAAAATGGGGTGCCTTTGCACAAATCTAGACACTACCTCAAATTTCTTAAAGACAACAGTTTGCACGATCACTACTAGACTTGTTCGAATAGATGAGGATATTTCTCTTTCATTTCTTTTTCCGCTTCCCACGTGGCTTCCTCGACTTACAATTTTTTTTTGCCATAACACATTTACGTAAACAATCCCAACCTCCAAACTTATCTAACAAGGATGACATCTAGATACCTCACATAAGCTAACTATCCATTAACTTCACCTTCAATGATTTCCACCGGAATGATACACAAAGAATCTCCAACTACCTTCTTAGACATAAACATGTGAATACACAAAATATATGGCGAACAGTTATGGGGAAACTTCAAACTCCTAGTGCGGCCTAACGTGGAATACACTTATGCAACCTTCATTATCAACTCACATAAAATCTTTAGGGGAGAGTATTGAGAATAACCCCCTTCAACTTCCTAAACTCTAAATCTCTACATGAATGCCCATGCTAAACCTTTGATGACCTTCCATAATTACTCTAAGATGTGTTATCATAAACTGACAATAAAAATTACCTATCGAATATGTGGGATCACACGGGGGATACTTCCTCTTTGACATGTTTGAACCTCCAATACCCAATAGATCTAATATAGTAACGAGCGACGGAGTCCAAGATTTGGCTGGAATTATTCAAGAATCCATTTAGGCACTGAGCTGAGTATTTCATGAGGTTACATACCAAGAGACACGAGGATTTTCTATTAATGATACTGATATGGTTAATCATTGTGATGACATCAACTATTAGACAATTAAGGCATATGGGTAACTAGTACCTTGGCAATAAGAACCATTAAGGAGGAATATTCAAGTACATGACCCAGTCACCTCCTGGAGTGTAGGAAAAATCCAGTTATCAAGAATGAGAATATCCTGGCACCTTCAATGTGATATGGGTTTAAAAGCACATGAAGTTGAATCACACTCTTAACGTTAACTGACACAAGGAATCTATGCCATAAGGCCATGAGGATGATAAGAAGTTGAGCACTTATGAAATTATCACACTTCCAACAGCTTACCCCTTCCTGATAATTGATACTATATGAGAGAAGTAAAGATACAATAACTTGTCTTCCAATCAATATGCTCATGATATATGCAAAAATCTGAAGGCATTTAATCTCAACTTGTCACGGGTGAAACCACATAGCTAGGACATCTTAATATTAGGACGAAATCAAGTATGGGTTAGAGGGGTTCAAATGATTAACATGATACTCCGGGGAGAAAGCCAAATAACATAATACGTCTCATTCAAAGAGCAGGCGCATGCAATGTTTTGTGATTCAGATTCTGGTTAAGACCATATCTATGCAGGCTCCCCATACAGGTGTATGTATCTAATAAGGAAAAATATGTGGCATTCAGAATGACGTACTAATGGGTCAATTACTTGGTGACTCTAGATTGGCGGGGCAGTGCTTTAACTGATGCACCCTGACCCCTCATCCGTAACATACATTGGTAACATACTGATATACTACATGATCTGGTGGTGCAGTGACCTTAATAGGAATAACGGTACTCCCCTTAGCAACCAGTTCTACCAATCCCTCCATGGCTCAACACATTCTCCTAACCAGTCCATGGGCAATCCACTCGGACTCAATGGTGGGATCAATCCCTCATTACATGCTTCAAATTCACTGATATGGTATCAAAATGTCACGACCCGGATTTCCCACCATCGGGATCGTGATGGCGCCTACTCGTGGTAGCTAGGCAAGCCAACTTACTTATCGTTTCCATTAGTAAAACCATTCTGTTGTCAATTTATAGCATCATTAATATTAACAACAATAACTGCGGAAGTCTAATTTTATAAGTCTGAAATAAATATGAAATGCTCAACAATATTCTCTACCTAAGATTTGGTGTCACATACTCACGAACCACTAAGAATAAACTACATATAAAGGTCTGAAAGAAATATAACAGCTGTCTGTCTCGAAACAATGAGACCATAGTATAAATGTAAAGCATAAGAAGAGACGCTGGGCCTGCGGACGCCTGTAANCACCACGTAAACCTGTGCAGTTATAAATATACAGCGGAAATCAAATACCAAGTAATTAACAACATGGGAGGGGGAAACATGCTATAGGGAAAATACAATTAACAGTAATCCAGAGTAACCACCAAACAACTTAAAGTCCACAATGAAACAAGAAATCAATGTTCAGACATAACCACAGATATCAACAACTGTTGCAGCGTGCAACCCGCTCCATAATTACCATTGTTGCGGCATGCAACCCGCTCCACATATCACTTGTTGCGGCGTGCAACCCGACCCACATTACTTATCATTTATCATTGTTGCGGCGCGCAAACCGATCCTCAGTATCATTTGTTACGGCATGCGACCCGCTCCTCAATATCATTTAACAGTCTGAGTCCCCAAGCAACAGTCACAATGAAGGGACACACAACAGACAAATACATAATAAACATCCCGGCAAGGGAGCACAATTAATAGTTCAATCATCCCGGCAAGGGAGAATACATCAAATACTTACGTCCCAGCAAGGGAATAATCAACAACGTTTCCTTTTTTCTTACTTTACTTATCTTATAATTCATTTTACTATTTTAAGCCAACGCTCCAAAGAATCCAGTCATTTCATATATTTTCAATATTCGTATCACAATTCGAGCCAATGCTCCCATGAATCAAATAATTATTTTACCGTTCACATGTTATTCACAACATATAGAATTTCTCCAATAAATACGGAGTTCACAACCAAGTCATGGTAATCACATTATAAGGACTCACGGTTATGCTCGACACCAATGTATAGATACTCGTCACCATGCCAATACATCGTACTCGATCACATAACAATTAGCAACAAAACTCAACTCCTATTCCCTCAAGCTAGGGTTAGACCAAACACTTACCTCGAAGGTTTACAGCCAATTCAATCCTTAAGCAATGCCTTTCCTTTCGAATTTGGCTCCAATTCAATCGTATCTATACACAATTGATTTAATATCATCAATAATACTCAACAATCCAACCCAAATACCTAAATATAATCTTTCTAATATTCTGCCCAAAATTTGCAAAACCGACCCTGGGCCCGCTTGGTCAAAACCCGAGGTTCGAACCAAAATAAATTCACCCATATCCCCACGAATCCAAAGATATAATTTGTATTAAGATTCGACCCTAAATTGGGGTTGAATTACCCAAAATTCTCAAAACCCTAACTTTGCTCAAAACCCATTATTTCTACCTTGATTTCATGATTTAGGCTTAGAAACTTGCTAATTAATGAAGGAAAAGTAAAGGAAATGAGTGCGAAATTACTTACTCAAGTGGTCTTGAAGCTTGGGGGCTTTAATGGCTTTTTAGGGCTTGGGAGAGAAGAGGGTTCGTGTATTTTTGTGATAGAACCCGTAGCTACCGTTTTTGTGATTTTTAAAATATAACTGGCAGAAAAATACTCTTCCCGGTCACGGGAATGGAGATGCGATCGCGGTGAAGGAAATCTGGGAGCTACGCGATCGCGTGAGACCTGATGCGATCGCGTAGAGGAAAGTTACTGGGGTCGAAACACTGTCTTACGCGATCGCGTGAAAGGGCATGCGATCGCGTAGAAAAGAGTTACTGGGCTACGTGATCGCAGGGTAGGATCTGCAAACGCGAAGGAGGGAAAGCCAAAGCAGTGTGATCGCATCGCTGAGGCCGCGATCGCGTAGAACAAAATCGCTGGGCAGCAGTTGCAGAAAATCTGCTATGTTTCTAGGTGCAAAAACATCCCGAACCACCCCTGAAATCACTCCCCGAGCCCTCGGGCTCCAAACCAAAAATGTACACTGACTCAAAAACGTCATACGAACTTGCTCGAGCGATCAAATCGCTAAAATAACATCAAATTCCACGAATTAAACCCCAAGATCGTCACTTTTCATTTCAAAGTTCATAAACCTTAACTTTAGCTTTTTAGGTCCGAAACACGTCAAACGACGTCCGTTTTCAACCAAACTTTACAGGAAGCGCTTAAATAATATATAAGACTTGTACCAGACGTCGGAACCAAAATACGAGCCCGATACCATAGTCTTTTAATCAATTTTCATTCTTATTTTCCTTAATAATTTCAGAAAAATAATTTAACTGAAAAATTCTTTTACTCAGCTTCTAGACCTCGGATTTCGACTCCGGGCACATGCCCGAGTCCCATATTTTTCTACGGACCGTCCAATCTCGGGTCTGGTCCGTTTGCCAAAAATGTTGACCAAAGTCAACTATAATCATATTAATATCAAAATTCTTCAAATTTTTCACAGAATTCACATATTTCAACACAGAAATTTTCAGGCTACGCGCCCGGACTGTGCACGCAAATCGAGGCAATAGAAAATGAGGTTTAAAGGCCTCGAAAGCATGGAACAGATGAGGAAAACAGGTGATGACCCTTTGGGTCGTCACATCCTCCACCTCTAAAACAACCGTTCGTCCTCAAACGGAAAAAAGAAAGAAGTACCTGAGTCGGGGAACAAATGTGGATAACGACTCCGCATATTAGACTCGGACTCCCAGGTCGATGCCTCAGGAGGCTGACCTCTCCACTGAACACGCACTGAAGCAAAAATCTTCAACCTTAACTGTCGAACCTGCCGGTCTAAAATAGGTACCGACTCCTCCTCGTAAGATAAATCCTTGTCCAACTGGACAGTGCTGAAGTCTAACACATGTGTAGGATTGCCATGATACCTCTGGAGCATAGACACATGGAAAACTGGATGCACGGCTGATAAGCTAGGTGGCAATGCAAGTCTATAAGCCACCTCTCCCACTTGATCAAGTATCTCAAACGGACCAATGTACCTTGGGCTAAGCTTGCCCTTCTTTCCAAACCTCATCACGCCCTTCATAGGCAAACCCGGAGCAATACTCGCTCGCCAACCATAAAATCTACATCTCGGACCTTATGGTCTGCATAACTCTTCTGTCGCGACTGCGCCGAATGCAATCTCTCCTGAAAAATCTTGACCTTATCTAAGGCCTCCTGAACTAGGTCAGTATCCAACAACCGAGCCTCTCCCGGCTCAAACCATCCGACTGGAGACCGACATCACCTACCATACAATGCCTCATATG